>VXAD01000126.1:9502-54195 GCA_013399195.1 Dicrurus megarhynchus | reverse complement strand
GACATAAAAATTAGATACAGCATGGTATTTCCAATCAGAAATCTCATTAATCCTCATAACATTAAAGTAGAAACTTAATGCTGAGATTGTTGGGTCTCTTAGTCACTGCCTTCCAAGACAGCCTTTCATGTTGTTCTTATTTGATTTTCCTCAGTGGAACGGTTTGTATTTAGTTCTTAACAATATATTTTATTAGAACATAATCAGTCCACTGCATCTGAGAAGCAGGATGGTCAGTCAGAAGGTATCACACTGATCTGATGGAAAAGCATGAGTTTCTAGAACTATCATAAGCAAGTAGAAGATGGTAACTCCTGGAAAACCAATCTTCCTTTTATATTCTTCACCATGGTAAATATATGTATTTGAAACTCCATGTACAATGCATGGAAAGAGCTGGGCCCATACTATAGCAATAACGGGTCCAGTAAATTTATCAGGGAGCCTTGTAATCATAGAATCACAGAACCACAGAATGGCTGAGGTTGGAAGGAATGTTGGGAGGTCATCCAGTCTAACCCTCCTCCAACAGGCTTGCCTCGAACTGGTTGCCCAGGAGCACAGGCAAATGGATTTTGAATATCTCCACAGATGGACACATTACAACCTCCCTTGGCTACTTGTTCCTGTACCCAGTCACCCTCACAGTGAAAAAAGTGTTTATTGATGGTCAGATAGGACTTTCTGTGTTTCACTTTATGTCCATTGCCTCTGTCACTGGGTGCTATTGAGAAAAGCCTGGCTCTGTCTTCTTTGCTTCATTCCTTCAGGTATTTATATCCATTGATAAAATTCCCACTGAGCCTTCTTTTCTCCAGGTTCAACACTCCCAGCTTTCTCAGTCTTTTATCATAGAGACATGCCCCAGTCCCTTCATCATTTTAGTGGTCCTTTGTTGAACTCTATTCAGTGTGGCTGTATCTTTAATGTGCTGTGGAGTCCAGAACTGGCCACAGCACTCCAGGTGTGGCCTTACCAGTTCTGAGTAGAAGGGAAGGATCAGCTCCCTCGGCCTGCCAGTAAAACTTCTCCTAATGCATCCCAGGAGACCATTAGTCTTTTTTGCAGCAGGAGCACATTGCTGGCTTGTGGATAGCTAGATCATTTGTCTGAAAAGCTGTTTCCAGACAGTTGGCCCCCAACATATATTATTGCCTGGGGTTCTTCCTCCTCGGGTGCAAGACTATGCAATTCCCCTTTGTTGAACTCCTTCAACTTCCTATCAGCCCATTTCTCCAGCCTGTCAAGGTCCCACTTCATAGCAGCACAGCCCTGTGGTCTGTCAGCCACTCCTCAGTTTCATATTAATTCACTAATAGAAAACATCAAGGAGATGGCTGGTTTTAAATATCACACCTCTACAAGCTTTAGCTACCAAAATGGTAACAAGCACTCTGTAAGGGATAACGAGGTCCACAGTTCTGTGAAAAACATTTCTTGAAATTAGTTACCTAAGTCAGGTGAATCCTTAATTATTAAAAAAAAAAAGGGGTGGAAAGATGCCACTATCTCCCATTTACTCTGAGCCCATGCTTCAGAGTTGCAAGAAAAGCCATTATACTTATGGGACTTAATACATGACAGGCATTGAAAAGTGAAGAATTTATGAATGCTAATTCTTCCTTTTCCACTCTGTGTATGACCTAAGCCAAAGCTGCCACGGATAGAAGTGTCCTTTCCCATTACAGAGTAATCAAAAGGACTTCAGAAAGAAAAATATTAGGGACAAGGCCAAAGAGCAAGCAAGAAGCATTACTCGGGGAAAGTGAAAGTGATAAATGTCTGCAAATTAATCTAATGACACACACGAAATTCTTCAGTATGCATTAAATTCAGACCCTCTCTTACTGGCATTCCATGATGTGAAAGCCTAATGAAACTTTGAATTTTAACTGGGCATAAATATGTACTTATAAATATGTATGTATGGTGTTCTACTATCTCTGGTGATTACTTTAAAGGAATGTCCAACTTAGATCCCATGGAGAAGCAAACTAAACATTATTATTTTTCCATATTTGAGAGATACTAAACCATGGCTTCTAACAGGACAAACATAACATAAAATATAGATACATTTTTCAAGGTTTTATTACTTCAGCTATTATTTAACAATACTGATTGTACCTAACAGCTTTCCTTTTCTTTCCTCCTGACTTGCCCTAAAGTTAGGAATGATTTTTTTTTAATCAAGGATAGCTCTCAGCTACTACTTGATTTTCAAAAACAAAAGGAGTGGCTAGGAGAAATGTATCCACAAGCAAATAGTTAGCAAGCTTCTATGCATTTCAGCTTCAGGACTACACTTCTGGTGTCTACCAGAATCCTAAATACCCTGATGTTAATAAAACTATTATATCCCTTCTGGAAGTTGCTGCAACAAAACAAAGCTCCTGGTACATTTGTGCATAATGGGGGAGCAGAACACCAGAACTATGACATTTTACAATTAAAACAATATACCACAGTTGAGGTCACGCATTTCTTTTTCAACCTGGTTGAATTAAAAATGAGGGAAGCATGTGAAAATGAGCCAGGATGGAACTGCTTTTGAAGATGTTACTTTGTATTGATCTGTTCATCAGCGATCTGAAAGAGAAAATCTGTAGATCCTGAGAGAGTTACTCTTTTGTATATCAAAAAAAAAAAAAGTGATAGTGACTGCAAAATGTAGATATTTTGTACTGACATTTAAGGTATTATGTAGTCTGACATTTTTGTCTACGTATATAAATAAATAAATTAAATTACATGAATAATTGAAGAGTGAGTTTGAGTGAATAAACACAATTGACAGCTTCTGGGGAAATCATGAGGTCCAGTCAAAGTTATTAACACTTGATAACAAATATCTAAAAAAATTGAATATAGATTTAGTAAAGTCTAGGTATACAAATATTTTTGTACAGATGTAAGTGTACTCATCTCTGTCAAAAAAATTCCTCAATGCTAAGCATTATGTGTATCCACATGTAATATGGAAAAAATAGTTCTTTGCTAACAAAAAACATACCTTGAAACAGGTGCAAACACAAAGAAAATGTTGTTCTTGACAGTATAAGCATGAATTTCATTGCTTAATCAATAGCTCTAGGTATTTACCACAGTTACTCCACTCAATTACTGTCAATCTGAACTAACTATAACTGAAATAAGATTCGAGTTCAAAGATAATTTGAAATACTGGTATGCCTGATTAAAGTAATCGAAATTATTTGTTTTAATATAATTTAACTGAAAAAGTATTTTGTACTATCTCTGAAAAGCCAAGCATTTCATATTACCAGTTCAGGTTTTTGTTTGTTTGTTAGTAATATTGACACTGATATTAATCTGGCAGCAAACTACCTTTCTGCAAACAGCAACTGCTGTCATCATTGTCCTGGAAAAATTAAAGATTGAATTTGTTGCGCTGACCGATTCCTTGCCCGAGCCTGGCCAGCGGCAATGATCCTATGCCCGCAGAGCTGACAGTGGGCTCTGGGGCTTTGAGTTCTCGGATCCACAGGGGCTGAGTGGAAGCTCCGCTGGGAGCTGCGTGGCAAACGGCTTCTTACAGCAAGCAAAGCCAGTAGATGTTACAGAGCGACGGCAGAGGCGAGAAGGAGAGAGTCAGACTGCTTGTGGCTATAAACCCAAGCTTTAGTTCTTGTCCCTCAAGGGACAGAGGAAACGCGGCACGGGCGGGAGCCGACAAGACAGCCCGCGTCAAGGGTGGAACAAAGGTTTTTAAGGGCAGACAAACAAGGGAAGGAACAGAGGAGATAACCAACCAGGGAATGACAAGGGATGACAGCCGACCACTCAGGGAACAGGAGAGGAGGAACAAACTTGGAACATCAAATCCGAAACAGAACCTTTAAGATCTGTCTAGAAACTAATTGCATAGTAAATAAACTTATAATAAAACATGAGCCAGGGAAACCAATCATGAACCAAGGAAGGGAGAGAGGTCTGGAAACAGGGTGGAGATGAGGTGTGAGTGGCATCCCATGGGCATGGATGTCAAACCTCTGCATCTCCCTCAGGCTCCTCCTCAGGAGTGGAGTCCTGGGCAGGGAAGTTCACCCACTGGGTGTCAGTCACCTTAAATGAAAAGGGCTGGACCACCGCCACATAAATTAAAGATGATTAAAAAAAAAAAGATTTAGAAAGGAAAATGTAGCATAACTTTGAGAACAAACATGACAGAACAATGATTGGTTTTCTTCTGTGCCTTCATCTCACATTTTTCTGGTCTTGCTCATTTCTTTGTTTACAAGGCCATACACTCAGAATTATTCTCATAAATCTGCCTCCAATACTTGATTTTTAGCTACTGAGTAGGCATAGATGCTATTTACTTCAGTGTTGCTATTCAACATTTCTGAAACGACATTCTTGTTAAATTACTGGGAATTTTAGAATGCATAGATTGTGCAACTGTGGCCTTCATAGATATGTCTTCTCTACTAATAAATGTCAGGAGCAGGCAAAATGACTGATAGTTGGGAAAGCATATGTGTAGTGAAACAAGTTAAAGGAAAGAAAAAACAAAGCAGAAACCCAAAGTCAGTGTATCCAAATAGGAAATGGCAGTGGGAAGCTGACATGAGGGAAGGTGAGAGTGACAATTAAGGTCATAAAGAGACATGTGGTGGACCCTGCAGTTAAGTATGAATTAGACAAAGAAGGTGAAAATCATGTGAATAACGTCCACTAAAGATAGGTTGCTAGGATTTCACCCACCTCCACTAAAACAGGACACTGGAAGTCCTAAGCTGCTATGATACAAAATAAGTACAATGGGTTTCATACGTATTGGAGAAGGAAGTGGAAGTCCTCTGGGTTACTGGTATGTAGTTAGAAGCCAGAAGTGAGAAGTGAAATAGGAGGTTTTTCCTCTTGGCTTAGAAATGTAAGCAGGGCAGAGGATGCTACCAGAGGTGTGGGAAGAGTGCAAGAAACAGCAATCTGGTTTATTTTTTCACAAACTTCCATCACTTTGGCAAAACCATATTAGTTCTATCAAGTTTCTGTTCCTTCCAAAGTGGATTTGAACTCTTTTACCCAGTCAAATAAGAATATTTTAATTTTTTTTCCCTACTAAATATCCCTCTATGCTATTTGTGATTAGTACTTCTGAAAACAGGTTTTCCAGGTTACATAGATAAACTGATGTGGAGTTCTTTCACAATGAAGCTCTGGATTAATTTGTCCTTTAAATTTTTAAAATAAAAGTGTAGGAAACACTAACTGAAAATGAAACTGTTGAAGGAGTATGGAAAGTTATCTTAAGGGACATGTAGAGAGCTTTGTGATTATTTCACTTATTTGTAAATTGCCTTTTGTATAAGCTAAAATCCAGCCCTTATTAGTTGTAATTTCTTTTCATCACAAATAAAATTTTGTTTGTTTGTTTTTGTTGGCATGGTTTGGGGTTTTGTTTATTTGTTTATGATTTTTTAATTTATTTTGGAATGGATCTGTGATCTAGAGAACAGAAAATGCATGTGGGATACTTCTTTTATTTGTTAACTGGAGGCTTCTTGCAAGATAGTCTGAATAGCTGTAGTTACAGTGGCTATACAAGAGCCTATCCCTCAACTGGGACTTGAGAGTTGATGACTTGGAAGGCACCTTTCAAAGTCATCTAGTCCCAACCCTTCTGCAATGAACAGGTAAGTTTGTTTATGCTAATACCTCCTTACCCACCTTGCTAGAAGAACATGAACAAGTAATCTAATACTAAGCCTTTGACATAATTATTGAAATATATTCAAAATAGATTCTACTATTTCCACAAATTTATATTTACATTTATATTTATATTTTAATAAATAAGTAAATCCAAATCTCTTTACAAGAATCACTACTTACCTTAAATTATTTATTTTTCACTCATTTTCCATCTTATATTACCCTTTCTTTGTGTTTCCCACTGTTCATCTCTCTGCCATACAGCTGTGTCGATTGTACTGCATAAGAATACAGTCACTGAAGAATTTTACTTTGATCCTTTTAACACAGTGGAAAAATGTACATTCCTTCCCAGAAGCATAATTGTCTTTCTTTTATTTCTCAGCTCAGTATGAGAAGTAAAGTTCCTGTAGTTTGAGCAGTTGACAAAATAAAGATGAAAAGTCTATACATGTTTTTCATTTTTCATCACAATACGAGTAATATTAGCTGAGGAGATCATATAACAAGCCCTGCAACTGCCAAGTAAACTATATCCCTCTTAAATAGCATATCCCAGTGGAAGCAGAATGTGCCAATTAAATGATCATCCCAATTACAGGAGGCTCATGGGGATACATTGTGCTGGTATGGTTTATAATCGCTTTCATTTCATGGATTGATTAAAACAAGAACAGTATCAGCTTCCCATCTCGATTACCTAATAGAGATGATTTATTTTGTATCCATATAGGGGTTCTTTCCTGTATCTGTGACAAAAATAGTGGAACTGTTTGTACAGTATGTGCCAAAATAAAAAATAACATTTTTATTCCTATGTGGCTCAGCTGAATTGTTTATGGTTTGATGATGAAAACTCCATTGTCTGAGTAATGTGTTTTACTATCAGGGAAAGAATTAGGTATTGAGCTATTGAGCTCCATCTTCATCCCAAAGGAATCAACTGGAAATATTGACTCTTGAACTGAGAGCAAAGCTCAACACACGTTTTAAACACAGAAGGTGAAATCAATGAATAAAATTATCAGACTTCAATGGAAGCAGAACTGCACACGCTTAGGGAAAAACTAAATTTTTCACTATTAAAAAAGTGGTAAAGAAAAGGATATTCACATGAATATAATGCTGTTTTACTGGATTTTACCTTTTAAAAACTCAAAGAGTTTCCCCCCCCAAAAAATAAATCCAAACTAAACCAAAAAAAAACCCCCACAACACAGATAGTTTCATATATTTTCACAGTTAGGATAATTCAAAGAGCAAGATTTGTCACAGAACAGGCAAGTGTGGTTGAAGCAAATTAGTTATGTTATTGAATGCTTTTGGTGGTATGTCACTTACTTTTTAAAATTGGCTGAATCAAGACAAAAAAGGAAGTTATTTTTATCACTCACTTCAGGTGTTTCATTAGAGCATGATGAAGAATTCTAAAAGAAATCCTTGTTCCTTATACAGTCAGTAGGTGACTCCAAGCAGCTAAATTAGATGTCTTAAATTTCACAATGTAATTACCTTGCTGAGAAACAACAGGGAGGTATGCATCTGTATTTTTTTACTGATTGTACATGATATAATGATTGTACTCTAGATACAGTATTCCAGAAACTTAAATCCATACATCAGAAGGAACTTCAAAATAAAACCAGTATGGTATTGGTCACATTTCTCCACCTTCAAAATTAGTCAAGATCTATTCAGAACTTTCTACACTCACATCTTGACATTTTTATTTTGTTTTAATGGAATACATAATTTCAATTTCAGGCAGTTTTTATTTTAAATTACCTTTAATCTGGTCATTAAGACCCTTATTAAATCTTACCAATAATTCCAAGATCTTCAAGACTTAAAGAACATGTTTTAGTAGGTTAAACATGGGTCTTGGACCTTAAAATTACATTTAGATTTTAATAGATTATGTCAATATGTACATGTGAACATCTATACTTATTTTGATAGGAACTTTCAAATGACTGTATATAAAAAACTTTGAAAGGATAAATATCAACAGTAAATACAAACCAACATAAATAAAACAGAACAGACCACCAATGACAAAAGAAAAATATTTCCAGTGCCATTTTAAATGACGAAAACTCAGTAAATTGTTGCAATAAGGTAGAAATGATGCATTAAATGAGAGGTTCTGCAAAGGGGAAGTTCTTGAGCTGATATGGCTGAGAATGTGCAGGCTGAATATGCAGTAAGCATGTAGACAAAAGAAGGACATGGATGAAATTTTGGGATTAAATTCTGCCAAAAAAGTGTCTTTTCATTAATACAGGACTGGCATTCTATCCAAACTCTGCAAAACCAGAGTTCCCATTACCCATCCTCACACATTTACTTGCAGGTAAGGTCCTTCACCGCCACTTACCTTTATCCTTCCTACATATACCTATAATAGATTGGCAGGAACACTTTATCTTTCTCCTCTTTCTGGATCATCATTAAAGGCTGCTGTACTTCCTTGCCTAGCTTTCCATCTTTTCCTTGGCTTTTTAAAAGTGAGCTCCTTTAGGAGACCCTCCTGTTATGAGTAGGGATCCAAGAATAACTGCTCTTATGTTTAGCCATCAGCAATTTAATGTTCCTTTCCACTCCCAGGGGTAACAACCTGTTTCTTTTATCTCTTATATTTTATCTTTCTGTACAACCACTGCTTCTAGCACCATTTTTCTAACATTGCTGCTTATCCTTGTATAGCCTTCTTTGGAATGTAGTATGTTATCAGTTAAATACAGCTCCTGAAATTTAATTTTCTTTTCTGTTCAGGTATCAAAATCTAGTTAAGTAGTCCATTAAAAGGGTTTCACCCCCATGGTAAAGTTTCTTGGCTTTCATGACTCTTGAGGGGGAAATTTTCAGTACAATCAATGAACAATTAAAAGTGCTACTGCTATTGCTGTTAATGGGAATAGTGGATTGCTTTCCCACATTTCGCATTGTCAGTTCACCCTTTGATGCCTAGGACATGCTTCAGGGCAAAACCTAAGTTGTAATGCATTATAATTGACAACAACATTTGAAAGAAATACATTTATGTTTTCTTAAATTCAACTTACAGTGATTGATTTCTTTAGATACAGAAGAAAGCTGAAAAAAAAAACTATAAGAAGGATACCAGAGACAAACTTTCCAATATCTACTTCTAACAAAATGCAATTTCTAGGAGTACCTGATGACTTCCAAATTCCCAGGTCAGTATGCTTGGTGGAAAATTTCTAAAGATAATTATATTTCTGGATATATAGATCCAGCATCCTAAATACGCACAGACATAATTCATTACTCAGTATTTCACATAATCCATTCTTTTTCACAAAAAAAAATCTTCAGTTGTAAACTTTTCTGTTTCAGAAAGAAATAACATTTCCTTACATTCCTTAGAAGCTAGAGTTTACAAAAATTAGCTCACTTGCTTGAAGAATGGTACTAGTAACATCAAGGTCATGGGTTTGATCCCCATATGGGCCATTCACCGAAGAGTTTGACTGGATGATCCTTGTGGGTCTCTTCCAACTCAGAATATTCTGTGGTTCTGTGAAAATAGTTTAAAAGAAAACATTTAAAAATATTAAAAGGAGACAGTTGTGTTTTGTTTTATTTTTCTGCAAAAACAAACCAAGAAAAAGTAGTTCTAATTACTTTCAGAGTATGACTGCAGAAGGTGTGGTATCCAGCTCCAGAAATGTATGCTTAATATTAAGAATATGATTTGTCAGATTCTCAGAAACAGACTCTTGTAAAAAGTTATTGTGGATCAAGCTCTGATAAATTATCTGCAAATTATTACCAATATATCTGTTGGCTCTTTATGTGCACACTTCTCTAATAGCACTCAGTGCCAGCAGATATGTATGCTATTGCAAGATATGTAAATGGTATTTTTCAATTCAAAATGCAAATAGCAAGTCATGACTGTAAGGCAGAAAACCGTAAAACTTTTGGAGAATTTATAAACTAATGTACTATCATTTTACATACTTAGGTGACAAAAATACATACATTTATTACATTAAAAGTGCCTACTGAGAAAAAAAAGTCTACAGCATTTTTATGTTGGAAATTGTGTTTACCTTATATTCTCCTACTTGTTATTTCCTTACTGCAGTAACAACTATTCTAATCCATGACATTTCTGGAAAGAAAAAAAAAAAAAAAGGAAAAATATAAAATAATTTAAAAACACTGTCTGTCCTTTTTCTGTGCAGCAATTTGTTTTTTAGTTTGAGGTACCCTGATTTAGTAGACAAAAACCTCATGGAAACTGTTTACTTGTAAGAGAAATTCAGGGCTTAATTTCATGGTTTAGGAATGGTACTCCCCAATTTAATTCTTCCACTGAGACCTTCCAAACTACACTGCCGATCACTCACTCATCACCCACCCCATCCCCCTTCTTCCTCCCCCCTCCAGCAGTGGCCAGAGAGGAGAATTGTAGGCACAAAAGGCAAAGATCATGGGTTGAGATAAGAACAGTTTCCTGGAATCCGCAATGAGATAAGAAAACAAGCAGTAAAAACAATATTAATAACAAAAGTATACAAAAAGAGGGAATTATTCACATGCAAAAATGCTCACTGTAGAGCTCAAGACAATGAACAATGGGCAGTGGATTCCCCACCATGCTTTGTTCCACCAGAAAGGGTTGCCTGTCCTTCCCAGAAGTGAGAGAGAGTGGGTCCCTTCTCCCTCCCCTGCCCCAGCAATGATGTAATGTGGTATCAAATAACACAGTATCTTGGCCATGTTCTCTCCTGCTGATCGGGGCCAGAACCAGGACACTTAACAGCAGTAATTTGGTGGCAGTATAAATCAGAAGTATCTCTACTGAAATCCCTACAATTACTTCTTCTCTATACTGTGGAAGAGATGGGAAAGCAAGATTATCGTTTTAGAGAGCACAGAACCACCACCAGGAAAGCCATGCAGAAACACCTAATGGATGAGACATGGAAAGAGCATGGCTTGGCAAACTTCAATTATAGGATTTGTATAGAACTTGTTCATATGTCTGGTGGTAATTTTTTGTATATAGGTGACTTCTAATCAATGACAATATTAAATGTAAATTATATGGCTTTTGATTTTCTAACCTTCTATTTAGTACAAAAGTAAGAAAAGATGTTCAAATAGGTTCCATTTTTGTGTTTTTTAATGTACTTGGATAGAGGCTTTATACAGTCCTGTATCACTAGAACATGCACGTACCAAGAGCACTGGGGATATTTATAGAATCTGGAGTGAATTCATGCAGAATGGGAAAACTGTATAGCTGATGCAAATACTCCTGCTGAATGAGAAGACAGAAGGAAAAATCCATGGAAGAACATCTCACAGCTTCGTATTTAATAGTTAAGACAGGAGAACAAGGCAGTTTTCATTGTGGCTGTCTGTCAGAATGTTAAAAAATTTGTTGCACAATGCTCCTTTTGTGTTGCCCACTGGGGGGAATGAATGCTATTCAGTTTTATGATTGTGACTGTTCATGTAAAAAAAAAAAAAAGTTGCATACAGGAATACTTATAGAAATTAGCTTTAAAATGTTCATCAGATAAAAACCCACGAGGGGTGGTTGATAACACCAAAGGATTGTGCTGCCAGGAACCTGAATAGGCTGGAGAAATGGACTGATAGGAACATTATGAAGTTCATCAGGTGAAAGTGCTGAGTTCTGCACCTGGGGAGAAATAACCCCATGCACCCAGGATAGGCTGGTGACTGACTATCTGGAAAGCAGCCTTTAAAAAAATAGAGACCTGGTGGTCCATGGTGATCTGTCTACCCACTACTTTTCTTATCCAATATTGTCCCCCCCCACTTTCCCCTGCCCCTAGCCCTGGCTACTCCCTCGAGTTCTCTCTATTGGTTCCTGTGCCCCAACTCCGCCCCCGAGAGAAGGGACCTGTGCCTGGATCAGGAGGTCTCTCTGCCGGTGGGGATCGCTGGGACAAGATGTAAGATTAAAGATCCTCTAAAACTCTTATGGAGAGACCCTTCTCGCCTCCTTTGCTGTCACTGTGTTGTAAAGCTGGTAGCTAACCAGAGCAAGAGTGCGGAGCCGTCCAAAAAGGACTACGGGAGGACAGAATGGCTGCCCTGCCCTAAGAAGCCCCGCTGAGCTCTCAGGGAATGCTGCAGCTTGCTAAACTAAACCTAGCAATACAACAGTGGTCCTCATGGACAACAGACTAAATATAACCACCAACCTTGCAGTATCCTGGGCTACATTAGGAAGAGCACTGCCAGCACTTCAAGAGAGATGATTCTTCCGTTCTGGGTCAAGCCTGGTGAGACATGTCTGGAGTGTCAGAACCAGGTCTTGGTTGCCCAGTATGGGAGAGATGCAGATGTACTGGAGCAACTCCAGCAAAGATGATAAAGTGGTTAGAACACTTCTCATATGAGGAAAGATTGACAGACCTGTGTAACTGCTGCTGGCCAGGCTGTTCCCAGCCTGGCTTGCAGGTAAACGAGGTCCGATGCCTGCGTGAACTAGCGACTGAAGGATTGATGGTAGCTGAGGTTTGCGTGCCTCAGTTTGCCAGTGCAGCCCAATGCCATCCCAACAGCAAGTAGGTATGCTGTTTAAGAAGCCAGCAGCGGAAGGCAAGGAGAAAAGAATGGAAACTCTGTCAGCTGCATTCCAAGTTTATTTTTCTCCTGCCCTCGGGGGGGGCAGGGGCCAGTCAGCTGGAAGGGGAGCTGAACAGAGAGACCCCGGTTTGCTCTCTGGCAGTCAGTTTTAAGGTATTACATCATGAGGTAGAGGTAACAGAATTAACCAATCATGAAAGGAAGGCACCTGATAGTAAACCAATAAAGACCTCTCGGGGAGGAACAAAATCAAACTAACAAATAACAAAACAGCTGGAGGGTATTTCAAACCACGCTGGCCTGTTACAGGACTTGAAACTTCTGTGAGTGACATGCAAGGGGTATGTTGCTAGGCTATAGGACAGCAACAGACCTGAGACTGTTTAAGCTCAAGCAGTGAAGGCTCATGGAGCATCTTATCAGTGTATATAAATACCTGATGTAGCCAGTAACAGGAGATAGGGCCAGACTGTTCTCTGTGGTTCCTTGTGAAAGAACAAAAAGCAATGGGCTTAACAGAAATACGGGAAATGCCATTTAAACATTAGAAGAAAACTCTCTTTGATGAGAATGGTTAAATACCAGCATAGGTTGTCCAGAGAGGATGTGTGCATGTATTCTTGGAGCTATTCAAAACCCAGCAGGACATGTCCTAAGCAACCTGCTGTAGATGGCCTAGCTTGCACAGGGGAGTTGGACTACCTGACCTCCAGAGGCTGCTTCTGACCTCAGCTGATCTGCCATTCTGTCATTCTGTGGACAGGTAACAAGGCCTGAAGCATTACTGAAACCACTTGGCCCATGGAAGTTACAGTTTTACAGGATGCAAACAAGAAGTTGGAGCTGAAAAGTGATTATCTACACAGGTAAAAAAAAAAAAAAAACAACCAAAACCCAAAAAACCCTTATGAGTTTTACAAATCACCATCTCTACAAACAAATAACATATTTCAGCTTAAAATAACCTCCATCTTGGGTATTCCAACCAAGAAGAGATTAAATCTTGTTAGTAAAATATTGGTTTGGAGAATTTATTTATCAACAAAAAGTGTGCTAATAATTTTCTGCTACTTTGAAGACAAATATTCATAAGAAGTTGCAGCTTCCTATACCTGTTCTCCCCCCCTTGCTTTGTTTTTTTTTCTGACTCCTACAGTGCCTATCGAATGGTGGTAAAGCTGGATATGAAGTTCAAATAGCTGTGCTGGCAACCTATCTCACTATCACCTGTTCCTGACACACGGAGAGATGAAAGTGATTTATAAGGATTTATAATACAACAAAAAATACAACTATCACAGAAATTGTGCCACGGTTTTTCTATACTTCACCTACCAGCTCAGTAAGTGGGAGATAATGCTTTAAGAATTTGATGAATGGAAACCAGGTTTTATTTTAGTCAGACAGTGCTTTTGGGCACCAAATCTATGTCATTCCCAACTATACACCGTCTGGATGATGGATAATGCCAAGCTACTGGGCACATTTTATTCCCCCAGTGGTACAAAACAGTGATGAGAGAATTAGGAAAATGCCCAGAGATTCCACTTGCAGATTTCCCTTTGAGGACTACCCATGCACAAGGAGACAGAGCTGCCGCTTCACATTGCTAACTTTATAATTTCTCAGGTACCAACAGATTTATCCCAGATGTTGTGCTGATGTCAGCATGACTGCCATGTCTACTCTCTGCCATCTCTCTTGAGGTACACTGGTACAGGATTCTATCATTTATATATAGTTATGAAGACAGTACAAGGGCTGCTTTTGAGCCCAGTGAAGTATGTCAGAGTCAAAATGAGTAATCTTCATAAATTCAATTAGTAAAAAGCTTTTAAAAATATAAGTCTACGCTCTTTTACCTACCATCTATGTCTATTTTGATGTGGGTTTTTTTGTTGCTTTTTTTTAATTTTAAAGACTATGAGACAATGAAATCCACTGTACTTTAACATATTAAGGTAAAATATTTGCCAGGACATTGCAAAATGAAACCATGCATCTTTTTCTAAGTGCCAGGAATATTAGGTATGGTATAAGAACAAGGAAGAGTTATAAAGCTATTTGAAACTTTTCATTGTGCAGTTAAAATTTCCAAATTAAGCTGAAACCACAATGTACGAGAATGTGTCAAAACAGACGTTTAACACACACACAAAAATACTTTTTCCAAAAGAAAATTAAAGTTTCAATGAGATAGAGAAAAAGAGGATAATGAATCATGGAATCATAGAATCATTAAGATAGGAAAAGACCTCCTAGGTCATTGAACGAACACCGCACCACCAACTAAATCATAGCACTAAGTTCCAAACCTGGTCATTTCTTGTACACTTCCAAGTATTGTGACTCCAACACTTTCCTGGGCAGCCTATTCCAATGCTTAACCTCCCTTTCAGTGAAAAAATTGTTGCTACTGATCAACCTGAACGTCCCCTGGTGCAGCTTGTTTTCTCTTGTCCTGTCGCTGGTTGCCAGTGAGAAGAGGTTGACCGCCATCTTGCTACAAGATCCTTTCAGGTAGTTATAAACAGTGATACGGTCTGCCTCAAGTCTCCTTTTCTCCAGGCTAAACGCCCCCAGCTCCCTCAGCTGCTCCTCATAGGACTTGTTCTTCAGAGTCTTCACCAGCTTCATTGTCCTTCTCTGGACTCACTCCAGCCCCTCAATGTCCTTCTTGCAGTGAGGAGCCCAGAACAGGACACAGCACTCGAGGTACAGCTGCTCCTCATAGGACTTGTTCTTCAGAGTCTTCACCAGCTTCATTGTCCTTCTCTGGACTCACTCCAGCCCCTCAATGTCCTTCTTGCAGTGAGGAGCCCAGAACAGGACACAGCACTCGAGGTACAGCCTCACTAGTGCCAAGCACAGAGGGATGATCCCTGTCCTGGTCCTGCTGGCCACACTAATGCTGATCCAGGCCAGGAGCCATTGGCCTTCTTGGACACCTGGGCACATGCTGGTTCATGTTCAGCAGCCCCAGGTCTTTTTCAACTGGGTACTTTTCCAGGCACTCTTCCAGCACTGTCCACAACCTGTAGCACTACTTGGGGTTGTTGTGACCCAAGTGCAGGACACAGCACTTGGCCTTGTTTAACCTCATACCACTGGCCTCCAGTCATCAATCCAGACTGTCCAGATCCCTCTGCACAGCTTTCCTGCCCTCCATCAGATCAACACTGCAGCCCAACTTAGTGTGATTTGTGACCTTACTGAGGGTCCACTTGATCCCCTCATCCAGATCATTAAAAAAGATATTAAACAGGACTCACTCCAATACTAAGTCCTACAGAACCCCAGTAGTGACCGTCTGTCAGCTGGATATGACTCCATTCACCACCACTCTCTGGGCCCGGCCATCCAGCCAGTTTTTAACCAAGCAAAGACAGCACCTGCCCAAGCCATGGGCTGCCAACATCTCCAGGAGAATGCTGTGGGAGACAGTATCAAAGGCTTTACTGAAGTCCAGGTAGACAATATCCACAGCCTTTCCTTCAGTCACCAGGCGGGTCACCTGGTCATGAAAGGAGATCAGGTTGGCAAAGAAGGACCTACCTTTCCTAAACTGATATGGCTGGGCTTGATACTCTGGTTGTCCTGCATGTGCTGCATGATGGCACTCAAGACAATCTGTTTCCTAACATTCCCTGGCACCAAGGTCAGGCTGACAAGGCTATAGTTCCCCACATCCTGCTTCCGACCCTTCTTGTAGATGGGCATCACACTGGCTGACCTCCAGGCATGTGGGACCTCCTCAACTAACCAAGACTGCTGGTAAATGATGGAGAATGGCTTAGTGAGCTCTTCTCCGGCTCCCTCGGTGCCCTTGGGATGGGTGAATCCCATTCAGCCCCATAGACTTGTGGGTGTCTAAGTGGCCCAGCAGGTCACTAAGTGCTTCCTCCTGGATTACAGGGGGTCTGTTCTGCTCCCCATCCCTGTCCATCAGCTCAGGGTCTGGTTGCCCTGGGGATAACCAATCTTTCTGTTAAAGACTGAGGCAAAGAAGGCATGAAGTACTTCAGGCTTTTCCTCATTCTTGGTAAGAATATTCCCCTTCATAGACTCGCTTTACACTACACAGGATATACTGCTGTAGGGAAAGGTAAAGTACAGCAATATTTTCATAGACTGCACTGAGGCACTCACATAGGTTTTAAAGAGAATATCTGTGTGAGGAGTGTTTTCACATATCACCTAGCTGCACATCACTACAATAAATTACTGAGAATGTGTGGAATAATTTCTGATTAATAAACAAGATTAGATAGGCTTTGAATATTAAGATGAATTTTGAATCAGAAGTATTTTTCTTTACATTTTGGCATATCTGTTGCTTTGCAAGCTGAGAAATGCCAATAGGCATTTGAAAGGCTTTGCTTTCACTTGTTACTAGAATTCATCTCTATTCATCTATTCAAAGGTAAAGCTGTGCGTAAACTTCATCTCTCACATATTCTGATATAAATAAAGAATATAAACAGAAGTCTATACAAACACAGTTTCATTCCACACATATTTTGAATGCTCTGCCATGATCTGTCTTTGGAATTTATCACTTGAAGCAGGCAGCAGATTCTACAGTGCCTTTTGTTTTAGATAATATCTGATGTATTTCTGCTGTTCTTTTAAGATCAACTTTATGACTCTGTCTCATCCACCTAAAGCTTAAAAAATGTGTCTAAAAAATTCTATTTTTGAGAGGTTTGTTGCCTGAAACATTTAGCTGTGTAGTTTATACTACTTAAAAGTAAGTAAATATTTAATATTTATATAAGTATGAAATTTTGAAAACCCATGAAATTTTTCTCACTGAAAAGAGTATCAGAAAAAGAAAAAGAAAAAGAAAAAGAAAAAGAAAAAGAAAAAGAAAAAGAAAAAGAAAAAGAAAAAGAAAAAAAAAAAGAAAAAGAAAAAGAAAAAGGTAAAAAGTATTGGTCGGCTGCAAGATAAATTAGTAAGAAAATTGAGTTGAGGTTAAAATGTTATGTATGGCCTGACAAGTTATAGGAGAGAAAGAGTTCAATTCTCAATATATTTCCTTCATAGGCTAAACCATATCTGAAGTCCCTTTATTTAGAAAAGTGTGAGGACTTTCCAAGGTTCCTTAAAATAGTAACAATGACAACCTTCTTCCTTCCTGCTTCCAATGAACTATTGAAACAAATCACCTATACATGATGATAACAAGAAAGGCCAATGCACAATTGTTTAGGGTTTGCCTCTCCCCTTCTGATTACAAATGTGTTAAGACAGCTGAGCCTTTATAGGCTTGATTTTAGACAGGAAAAATATCTAACAAATACAAAATAACTTTATAACATTATTACTATTAAGAGTGCAAGATAATTGGAAGTCTGCTTACTCATATTTACTTGTACATTCAATGGGACAGAAAAGTAAATACTGCCTTTTCTGTCAGTTGTCACCTCACGTTCCACACCCAAAAAGATAGTTTTTCCTGTAGGGTTCAAGACTTTCTCAGTGACTAGCTTTGTTAGTCTGTATTTTAATTTTATGTTATATGAATAACATGTAAAAATCCATAAAATGATGAAAAATAACCCCAAACTCACCTCATTCATATAGTCTTATATAAAAAATAGATCTCAATGTTTCCAAAAAAGTGTGCGTTACCTTAAAAGAAAACAAAAAAAGAATATTGCTTTTATGAATTAAAAACAAACAAAAAATGCAGTGAGTATTTTGTAAAGAGATGATGAAAATAACTTTCATTAAATGCACAGTTTTATCAAAAAAAAAAAGCAAACAAAAAAATGCAGTGAGTATTTTGTAAAGAGATGATGAAAATAACTTTCATTAAATGCACAGTTTTATCAAAAAATTTGCTTTTAAATTTTTCAGGATGGTAATGAGCTTTTTAAGATACATTTTTGAAGATACAATTTTTAAGATGTTTTTGGGGTTTTTTTAAGTTAAGAGTCTGATACATATTTAGATAAAGAGTTTTGATACAGAAAGCAGACTGGAACCAGTGATTTAAAATATATATCTTGTTCCAACTGAAAAAAAGAGAAAAGCATAATACATCTGATATCTTGCTAGACCATAAATGCCAGCCTGGCAGATAATTAGGAACAATTTCTTTTGTTGTCGCTGAAGGTAAACCATCTATATTTTACTTCACAATACTGCCACTACACGTATTCTAGGGACTGATACCTTGAGGTTCCATGTGTTAAAATGTGGCTAATATCTAGCATTCTACTGAACAGTCTGCAGAGTGCTTGATCCAGGTTTCTTCTAGAGTCTGTGTGCTGTTCCCAAAAATGTGATTGCTATTCTGTATAGTGGTTTACCTGACAAAGGTGGAAATAGACTAATATTCACAAGAGTAGTATTTCTGCAGCTTATAAAGACATATGTTGCATCCCCTATGCTGAAAGAATAGAGCAGACAGAGATAAGGTTGGCAAGGTTATGTCTGTATTTCTGTAATGAGTGATAACTGTCCCACTACCATATAATATTTTCACTGCATAAGGAACTCATCAAATCATTCCAAAAGTCTTATTTTTTTTTGTAAATGAAAATACATGCATTTCAAACAATAATAGACCCAGGAGTGACCCAAGAAACCAGGTTATTTTACAGATGTAGAACATGCTTAAAGTAAAATAAGCTCTATTGAATACTGGAAGTCAATACCACATTATATGGGGCTTTCAGTCAGCAAACTTATGGTGCTGATATCCACCTAAATTGTACTGTTTATTTAAGGTGAATTATGTGACAGACAATTTGGTGACATATGTAACTGCTTAGATTAGGTACACTTTGACTATATACAGATACATATGTCATGCTCTTCCTTTGTGAAATAGAAAGCTCATCTTTCATTTCCAATATGCTGGTTTGGATGTGTCCATTAAAGCTAAACAAATTGCTGGTAAAGTTTAGAGCTCAAAGCATCTTTGTATTCCTCTAATTATTCAAACCTCAGTTAAGCAAAGAAGGGGAATAATATCTTCAGCAGCTTTCTCAGTCTTTTCAGGAGATTAGTTTCAGAGCATTCTTGGTTTTTTTATCATGTGTAGATAAAAAATTCCCCCTTGCCTTTTGCATTCTTTCTGTGCTACATTTATATTGACATTTTAGATCTCTCTTGTCATGTATAGGTGTTGAAGATTATCCTAATCTTCCAGAGACTACTCTGAAACAAGAGGGCAGCTAGCTCCAGGTTTCCCTGGTCAGTGTAAGCAGTTTCACATGTCAGTTTAACAAGACTGAATGATGAGGCACTTCTTCTTGTTGGAGACCATATGGCTGTTGTTCTACTTGTAGATTAAACAGTGCCTGAAATACTCCTGGGTGCTGAAACTCAATCATCTCTGCAGCTAAACTGCTAAGGACATCTCATGTTTTCAATCTGTGTAAACTAAAGGTCTCAGAAATGATTTTTGGATGGAGTTTGGGAGCTACTAGACTCTATAGACCATTTACAATGCATTTAGCATGCAGCCATGGTCTTCTGGAGGCTAAAACATTTTACTAACATAGATATAGGCTGCTTTTTACCAGTTGCACGC
This sequence comes from Dicrurus megarhynchus, assembly GCA_013399195.1. Classification (NCBI taxonomy): domain Eukaryota; kingdom Metazoa; phylum Chordata; class Aves; order Passeriformes; family Dicruridae; genus Dicrurus; species Dicrurus megarhynchus. The sequence continues at coordinate 34,367 of VXAD01000126.1, read as the reverse complement.
AGTGCCTGGGGATATAGAAAGGAACATATAAGTTACTACTGTAAAGGTAGTCTGTGGCCCACTTGAGGAAAAGAGGTTTTAGTTGGGGAGTTCTTGTACTTTAGGATTTGAAAAAGTAGATTATGAGAAAACTGATCTCATGAGACAGAGGTTAGAGAAATGCAAGTGAAAAAATAGTCTATATGTAGAACTGAAAAGTGTGGGTTGAGATGGGTTGGTGGAAATTTGGCTTCAAGGACTGAGGTTCATATAAATACAGTGTGATTCAGAATTAAATCTGCTCAAGGCCTTTTGTACCTCTGTGGTATATGGAGCCTTTCAGGACTTTGTTTTTGTTCACTCCCTCAGTATTTCTAGGTGGTGAGTGTGCTAGAGACTTTCAAATAGTGTTGCAAAGGGTGAAATTCAATTTAAGAGAAAGAGTCAGAGTGGTGATGGCAACATTTGTCCTCTTTTATAATCAGTTCAGAGTCTATCGTACCAATACAGTCAATTGGCAATTCAGCCATCAGCTGCTAGGGATGAGGTTTCAGTCCCCAACTTAGATATCTTCATGTTAGTGGGCTGAGGTTCAGACAAATGTAAAGACCGTGAGAAACTACTGGATTTGGAATAAGATACTGCTGGGCATAGCAGAGTGAGAAGCTCATGGAAGTTGCAGATAGTGCCGAGGTGTGGCCAATTTCACAGATGCTTCAGGGGGATGATGAGTGATGGCAAAACTTCACAGATAATTAAACAGAATATTAAGGACATTTTGGAGAGAAGAATCTGATAAGACCAGAATTATCTATTAGCAAAACTGCAAAAGGAGAATATTGCCTAGGTAGTCACAACAGATAGACCAAAGTCAGGTTCCTCTGGTCCCAAAAGTGAGACCAATGGCAAACAAGTAACTAGGAGTAGCTTCTGTATTTAGGAAAAGATAAGGGCAGAGAAAGGCAGGGATAAAGGTGGGTGGGAGAAAGAATGGGAGGTGGGCTGGAGTGTAAAAAGGGCTAGTCAGGTATAACCCAGCTGCTTGTCTGACCTGTCTGATTACTGTAGTCTGTCCTGTGACAATCTGTTGAAGGAAGTTTCCCAATCTGACTTACCAGATAAAGAATATGAAAGTAGACTTACCAAAGTTTATGGCTGTAAGTAGCTTCGTTTCCTTTGAAAGTTCTTTATTTCACATTTGGAAAATGCACTGTTTTAAAAGAAGATATTAGGGATTTTTCAGCTTTTAATCCTTAATATGTATCAGGAATGCAAATCATCTCTGCTATTTTGTTCTCTTCTTGGAAATTCTTAGGAGCTTCAGAATAGTAAATTTAAAGTTTTATCTATTTAAAGGAATAGTTGGAGTACTAAACATTTTTTTAAAGTTTTTATCTCCAAATTTATTTAAGGGCACATGAAAACAAACAAACAAACAAACAAATCTGCATTTTAACTTCCTGACTGAAGTTTTTTTACTTTGCAATTCAAATTTTACTCTCTTGGTCTTATGATATTATTACTTCACTGGTTCAATTGTCGCCTAACTATGAAAGCCATTATTTTCTAATTTAAAAGTCAAATAGAAAGTAAGAAAATTCCTGTATTTTTCTGTTATTCAACACAAAGAAGCTAAAAAATAACAAATCTAATCTTTTTCCTTCAGATATCACCTTCCTAAATACTTATTTATTATGTTCAGATTCACTGTGCAAAGAAAAATGCACACTTTTGTTTGTGGAACTAAACCAGACCTCTAAACCTTTAAAAATATACACATGACTAGTTTTTTCCACTAGTGACTTGAAGTAAGGATGATGAAAACATCTTTTGATTTTACATTTGGAGGGTTCAGAGACCAAATGAACTAGGTATCATATTTAACAATACTAGAAAATAAGTGTCAGTCCTAGTCAGACAGGCTGATTTACTTTCTCACAATTTTTTGGTGAGTTTATTGCAGTGGCCTTGGTAGATCAATTCAGGGTAAGCAAGACACTGAACTCTCTTGGGGGACTGTCTCAGGAGCCTACACTTTCAGCCACTTAAATCAGCCAACACAAAATGCAAGGAACACAAATATACTTGAATGTACCAGGTGCTCACTGCATCCATGGGCTTTTAGAATGTACAGTCTTGTCCCAGCAGGAGATGCCTCCCAAATATGGATTAAATCCCTATGAATACAAAAGCTGGAGTGATGGGGCACCTCCATTAGCAGAGGGTGGCCTGAGTTCCTCCCTGTCCCCTCTCTACAAGATACTGTGTGTTTTACCTTAAATTAGTGTCCTGACCTGATCTGCCTACTGCATGAGAAAGAAAATCCTTTCTGACTAAAAATGCATGTTCCTTTTCAGAAGCAACTAACATCTTCCTGAAAGTGGCTCTTGGCTGCACTCTAAATAAATGCTACCATTTCAAGAAGTGACTACTAAGGCCAGCCAGGGAGAGATTTCAGCAGTGTTTCCATCAGCTCCCGGTAGCTTGTTAAGAAATGTCTGAGCAGAAGACCTCAGAAGAAATGTAGTGAGAACTACAAACAACTCCAAACCTCAAGTAAATCCACAGTGCAGAATTGTGCTCTACAGAATTGTATTTGTCTCAACTTCCTTTTTCTATTTTTTCCCCCCATGGAACTTGAGAATTTGTATTTTGTCCATTTATTGGGAAATTTCCTAATTTCACAAGTAAGTATGGGTTTATTTTTCCCCTTTATTTGTTCAATAAAGCTAGAAAAATAAGTCCTTGCTTTAGAGTCAATCTAACCTTTTTCTCATTTTTTATCTCAGTTAGGTTAGCTTAAAATCTGAAGTTTTCTCTGGCTACATGACTTACAGTGAAAGTACTGGAATCCAACAGATTTCAGGTTTCTCTCAGGAGACACCTGCTTGACAGGCCTTTTGTTGCTAATGGTAGAATTTAAATGTCTGACTGCTTTCTGCATGTAGCTTTGCTGATTGCACTTTGAAACCCTTTTATAAAGAGAAAGTACTTGCAAAAATGTGTTCCTCTTCCCTCCCCATACACACATTCCTTGAAATATGCATAATGCTGGGAAAGACTTATAAATATCTAGTACTGGTGGGGGAAAATAACTCAGACAACTACAAAATCACGTTTCTAGATAGTAAATGGCCACATAATAATTTAGAAGTGAATTTTGGATACAGTTTGGTTTTTTTTTCTGTTGTGACAAAAAGAGATGACATATTGAATTCCAATCACACAAGTCTAATATTTGCAGATTACGCCTGCATTATCTCTAAAGATGTCTCTGTGTTTTTTGAGGACTGAGAGCTTTGGGTAAAAAAGCCTGAGGTTGGCAGAAAAGTCAGTCTGAAGCACTTTGGATTTTTTCCCAGATCTGCTGTATCTCTTTCATGCTTTATAGTGACATCAGCAGTTTATATCTCAGTATTTATTCTAGGGAGGAAATAATTCTCAAAGCAAAATAAACAATGATATCATTAAACCAGCAGTTTTGCCAAGGAAGACAAATAAGAAGTCCCTATATTTAGTACATACAGCATGGGCTGAAAGAAATATCTGTTTGTCAAAAGACATTTCCTTTTTTTTCTTTTATTGAGGGGGAGGGGGGTGGAGGAGGACCTTGTGAGAAATTTTATCATTTTTTAAAAATACAAGGTTTCACACTGTGCTTACTGAGTTCTGATAAGTAGTTCCTGAATATGTTGCAAGCTGGCAAAATGTAAAGCAGTGAATTCTCATCTTGTTCAAAGGCTGCTATTTTCTGGTAGTGCATACATCAGATCTCCTGCTGGCATTCAAGAACCTACCCACCAAAAAAACAGAGATAAAAGTAAAGAGTGTCACAAACTTCAGTGTCTTTATAGATGACTTACACAACATCCTAGAAATATTGTCAATAAAGTAGCTGCAAGAGAATTTGGTTCAGTGGATATCTGACAAGTTTTGCCAAGAAGAACCATAAGCTACACAGGCTGGTGTGTCCAGTATTTATACCAGAGTCTTCCAAAGAGCTCTTAGAAGCAGAATATGAGTCAGCAGTCCTGCATCTTCCTCAAAGACTTCACTGGTGCTGCAGTGTGATGATGAATTGCTTGACATCCTGTCTAAAATATGACAAAACCAAGTTCCTGATGATCTCTAAATTCTCTACGTTACTGTAGTTGTACTGCAGATGCTTTTTTTGATATTGTCTGTATTTCTAAGTCTTTGAATGAATCCTGGTTTGGAGTTTCAGTTTCTCCTCCTATTTTATCAGCTCCTTATTAAATTTTTAGTCCTAATTTATTTAACTCATAGTAGCTGGTGAAGAAAATTTTGTTGTGAGTGTAGATTTCACTTCTGCTTTTATTCTGAAAAATATATATAACTGTCTTTTTATTCAACCTTGAAAGCATTAACACCATAACTATAGAAGGGCAGCCCAGTTTCAGTTATAATAGTAACTTCAAGGATAGATTAGGGCAGATATCTTGCTCCTATACAGAAAAAACCTGTGAATATACAGAAAAAAAATACTAAGGTAACATAATTTTTATGATTTATAAACCCACTCACAGTTCCAGTTCTTATTTCAACATATAAATTTCTCTCTATCTCTTCCTCTTCTCTTCAAATACATATCTCTAAAGAAGTTAAATAGTTACTGAACTGGAAGGTAGTAAATTTAGATTGCCAAAGAAGATATGAGAAAAAATAGCATGTCTTCAGATAAAGGACTGCTTTGAAGTTGACATATGTTCACAAAAATAATTTCACATGCTTCCATATCCTTACAAAGTCTTCATCCCAGATAAACTGTACAGTCTCATAGACTGGTTAAGTGAAATCATGCCACAGAATTTTACCAATGCCTTTTACCAAAAGGCAATTTTACCAATTACCTTTAATATGATTAGTCTACTCCATATCTGAGATAGCCATATTTCTTCGACTCTAGAGGGAGTGCCTCAGTTCGGTGACTCAAATTCAAAGGTAAAGATCCAATTGGTATTGCTTAACATAAGCATACAATTAAAACTGTTTGAAGGTTATGCTACCTCTATGAATGCTGGGAACTGTGCAGCAATACAAAGCTCACTTTAATGACTTTATATTTCTTTTTATATGAGTTTGATTTTCGCTAAACAAACTTACTTTTCACTGTGTCTCCTGATCACACTGTGTTGAAATTCTAGTTTTCCTTATACCTGTGTCTGGACTGGGATATTCCAGGCTCTTGAAACAACTCTTCTATATTCAAATTACATCACTTGCCTGGTATCCTTCAGCAGGGATTTAGAATAAGCTATAAAAAACACATCTGTCCTTTTAAAAGGGGAAGGAGACATTGATAATCATTAAACTGCGGAGTACTGTAGATCCAAGAAGGAGGCTGGAGTGAAAACTAAGGCATGGGACTCCCAAAATACATGAATTTTCTATACTGGAATGAGAGCAGCCAACATGGGACAACCAAAGGAAGTTGTGCCTGTCCAACCAGATTTTTTTCCATGACAGTTACGTGGTCAGACAGAGGGCAATCTTTTGAAGGGTTTTTAATAAAGGTACTTATTTGGGATGAGAGTTTCTTGGAATTACATTAATAAATTAAAAAGTCAATTATTTCTATGTTTGGTGACATTTATTTGTGTTGGCCGTCTTGGTTTTTTTTTTTTTTTTTGGTTAAAATGTTTTCTTCGATATGTTCAGGCAGCTGAAGACAAATCCTAAGCTATTTTGCAGTCAGCACTGCAAAGTTATCTAGACCACAAAATTACCATGACAGCACAGAAATAGTCATAAAACTTGAAACTCAGACAGACATAGAGAGATACACCTTGGCAGACAGTGCTGAAATTAATACGTAAACCAGAAGTAATGTGGAATATAAAAAAGGAAATAAGGAAGAAAAAGTTAAAGACAGAACATGGTTTGTTATTATTTTCATTCAATGATTTTGAATGCAAATGCCCTACAGGACAATTCTAAAAAGTTCCAGCTTTCTCTTGTATTTTCCAAAATTTTTAAACTGTGTGTGTGTGTGTGTATATATATATATATATATATATATATAAAATTCTAACACATTTTACCCTTAATTTATCAGAACTGTTCAACATAACTTTACACAGTGGCTTATTATTGTATACATTCTTTATAAGTGAAGATAAATACTCCAGCCTTATGGGAAAAGAAAACCCACCCAAAGCATTCTCTTATCATACATCCACATCTATGTTTTTGTGTTGAAGCTTTTTAAAGTGGCTGCCCCAGTTGCATTATTTAGAGACTTGTCTTGATTCACAGAGTTCTTATGAAGAAAAGCTAGATTCTTTTGATTTCCATGAAATGTACCATTAGTCCTTGATTGAACAGTCTGAAGAAATTAATCAATTCATAGCAAAATGAAGTGTTTCACTGAGTGGAAAACATGCATGTGAACTACAGACAATGGTCTGTGTGTTATAGCTGCCAGCTGTGCTTCGAGGCAACAGTTGCTGGTCCCTGTATATGGAAGCCAGAACAAGATCTAGAAGAAGGTTGGCTCAGACCTGAGGGCAGACCTCTGTCCTGCCCATTTAGTGACTGTTTCATCTTCTTGCCTCACAGAGGTGATGGGTAGGGTTCAAGCTGGAGTGGGAAAAAGCGATGCTGCAGAAGGGTCCCAAGTGTTTGAGGCTGACAGGGACTATTTCCACTCTGTCACAACCTTAGAAACCTAAATTTGGCTTTTGCATCCAGAGTCCCTTTTTACCATCTGCAAAATTGTCACAGAAGAAGGATTTTCCATAAAGTAATTGGCTATTTTTATCCTCATCCAAAAGGCAGTTTAAGATGACCAGGATGAGTTCAACTGGAGTATTCTCCAAGAACCAGTTATTCCCCTAACAGTGACCTCTTCATATGGGTGTTGACCAACTCAAAATGAGGAGTGGGTTCAGGAAACAAATAGGAATATTGTTTTATCTTCTTGCATGATGGACATTATGTGACTGATGGTGGTAAAACACAGTATGTTCATCTGGGTATTCTTTCCTATGGTATTCACAGCCCTGCAGGTGAGGAAGTACACATGCTGGAAAACCAGCCTTCTGAGAGCTTTGAATCACATGCATGATAAGGACATTTAGTGCTCTTTGTTCTGATTGCCTCTGTACTGAGGCAATGACTGAGAAAATAACACTGAAGAGTAAGGATACCTCAGTATTACATATTACTTTGCTTAGATGGAAAAAACATTAATGCATTAGACAACAGCTGGGGGAAAGCATCAGTCAATAGTTATCTGATGGAAATGTATTATTGTTTGGTTTTTATTTTCTAATGCTGTCCTAATTGATTGAGCATAACCAACAGATTTATTTTCCATGCACAGTCATATCAGATACACATATTTCTTCAAATACTGATATATAGCGCATTTATGGGTAAGGTAAGCATGAAATCAACTCTTCACAGGTGCTTTTCTGTCTTTCTCTAGCTAAGAAGCTCTGTCCTTAGGGTATGTCTCTACAGTACTCCAGAACCAGATAAACTGATAGTGAAACTCTCTTTTGGTTAAGCATTTTGTATAATATAAATGTTAAGCTGCAGTCACTTTAATCACAATGACTCTCGATTAAAAGCTTTTGTCAATCATAAAGTTAAAATCCGTAAGGAAGTCTCAGGATAAATGTTCTTGATTATTTGCTTTTTTCCTCAGCCAAAATCAAATTAGAATTTCTGCTTTATTGTATTTTACATCGGTAGAATTTCTTTCTTTTACATGATTGGGAAAATTTATGAAGGCTAAATTCAACCAGACCCTATAGGCTGCTTTTCTGTAAGATTCTGCAGTATAATAGTACATTCCAAGACATCAGATACATATTTGCTTTCATTAAGGATAGCTGAAAAGTTGAGGTTTCAAACAACCTATCACTTAGCTGAATAAATTATATTGGTTTAATATCCAGAGTTACAGGTAATTTTGTTCTGGGAAATTAAACCTCTGTCTCTGAAGCTTGAGTTCTAATTGTAATTCTTCTATGTGGGTTGGGATTTGGACTAAAATGACATTTTATACTGATACTACAAACTCTCAGCTAGTAGTGATGAGGTAAAGAAAAGTGTGATTCTCCTGAGAGGAAATTTGCTTCACAAATCTTAGGGGAACTTTGGACTTGCAGTGTGCTGACAAGCTCAAGGCAGAATTTCATGTGGAGCTTGGACACCAAGGTAACAGATTTATCTGTTGGGAAGTGGGACTGACAAGTCCAGGCTCTCTTGGCTGGATTTCTTTATTTATTTACTTTGTCTGATGGCAAGAAATATTCACTGCTATTTGCACTGCTAAGAAGATGCTGAAAAAGCCAGGATAACTTCTGCTGTTTGTAGAGGTTGTTGCTGACATTAAGAAAGTTCCTAGTAGTCAAATGACCTTGAATATGAAGTGTTAACCAGAAAAATATGTTACATACATTATTGTACAGTGTTTAGACACATAGAATCATAGAATCAAAATCATGATGTGTTCTGCCAAAGAAGAGGAGCCAGCTAATATGGAGGAAAAAAAAAATTCCAATAACTGAAAGCTACAGGAAGGAAATTGAATGAATCTGTTTAAACTATCAGAGAAGTCAGTCTGACACATTAACAAGTTATGTGAGAGCAGTCTTTGACAGGTGACTGAGAGTTGAGTACACCACAGAAGAATATCACCAGGTATTTGCTTTACCCTTTGCCACGCCATCCTTTTAGCAGAACTATATCTTGTACATCAATATGGACACTGAGTAAATTGGCACTTAAAAACTAAGCAGATGAGAAATAAGAGTGTACAAATTGTAAGTTCACTGTCTACAAGTGGTTATCTGTGCTGTGGATAATGCTTTTACCTGCAAACTCATGGGGAAGGCTCCTATGGCTTTTTCCTAACAGGCAAAGTACCTCACCCCTTTTTTTTTTATTTCACAGGGAGAACAGGATGAAAGTTCACTGCTCATATCGTCCCATTTGATGTCAGGAGCTGTCTGTTAAATTGACATTAAAAAAAAGTACTTAATACAGAAGACTGTATTAAAAAAATATAGTAATGCTCAGCTCTAAAATATATAAAAATAAAACATTCAGCTCCATCAGTAAAATTTATTCCTGACTTTGGCATCTAACTCTGAGAACATCAGATCTTAGATGGGCTTTTCCAACAGGAGTTAATTCATGGAATCATAGAAGAATTTGTGTGGGAAGGGGCAGTAAAAATCAACTAGTTCTAATCCCCCTGACTTGGGCAGAAAATCTTCCACCAGACTGGATTGCTCAAAGCCCCATCCAGCCTGGCCTTGAACACTTAAAGGGATGGGGCACAACTTGTCTGAGCAACCCGTTCCAGTGCCTCACGGTGTTCCCCAAGGGAGACGGCTGTTGGAAACTCCATCCAAGAGCAGAAAGTCTGAAGCTCCACCGCTCTTGAGACCTTCACAACATCAACAATTATATGAACAATTTACAGTGTTTGTTGAAATTTAAAAAGCTGAAATGGCTTCTCTTATATACATATATTGCCAGTCCTCCATCTACAGACTAGAATGCTCACCCTAAGAATGCAGTATTTAGATTTTAAAAGTCTACCCACAAACTACTGGAAAATAGGAGAAAAAAAATTGCTACAGCTCTTATTCCATGCTCCTGTTCTCAGCAAATCTCATTGTCATGGTTTAGAACTGGGATTCCCCAATTATTGTTTCCACTGAAACTCTCCAAACCATGTGCTTCCTGCTCACTCTCCCCTTCCCCAGCCCACTGCACTGCACCGGAGAGGAGAATTGAAGACAGAAAAGGTAAAGATCACATGTTGAGATGAAAACAGTTTTTTCTTGGCAGCTCGATCTACCGTTTGTTGTGATGCTCTTCAGTAGCCCAGCCCTTGGGTACATGCGCATCTACGTGACACATTTTTATACCCATTCTTCACTACCTGGGAAGTGATGTCTTGCCACAATTTAGCAGCCCAGAGGGTTTTACCTCTGTGATGCCAATTGGTCTTTTTCCATTGGCCCATCCACAGCCACAGAGCACTTTTTACCATCCACAAGTCAGTGTAGAGGTAGAGTGTTGGCCATTTTTCTCATTCAGTGATATCCAAAGCTAGCTGGATGGCTTTCAGCTATGTGACCTGACTGGATCCACCTTGTGCCCCAATAACTTCTGTGACTTGCCATGTAAGACTCCATATGGCATGTATGTACCCCTACAATATAGCTGGAACTGGCAGTAAAGAGAGTATATAATTTTTCATTTCATGGTAGCTGACTATATGGTGGAGGATCCTCAGCACCTTCTTCAGTCCTGCTGATAGTCCAAATATTTTGCCTTCAGGCGAGTTCGTGGTGACTCCCAAGATCCCTGGGTTTACTCTTCGAGCTTGCAGTGTGATCACGCGAGACACCTACTCCACATTGGTGGCATGACGTGTCAAAGGGACTTTCCCTTTTGACATCCAGCCCAGCACTGGTAGTCAAGGTGTCAGGAGAAGCTATGCTTTGGTACCAATCACTTCTGAAGTGGCTCAAACCTCTTCATAAGCTGACAGTATCTCTTTTTTAGTTGGGGGTTAACAGGCCTCAGATCCTTTGTATCTCTGGCTCTAAAACCTGAAGAGCTGCCCTCAAGTCTCCCTGGGTACTTTTTTCCAAAAACGCCATGAAGGACCATTCTGCCCAGATGCAGTGCAGAGCATACTTTTCACATCTTGTCCTGTAATGGTTGGCCCAAGGGCTACTGCATGAATTATGTGCTATTTAATTTGTTCAAAAGTTTGTTATTTGTCAGGACACTGCTTAATATCATTCATCTTCCGGTTCACTTGATGGAGAGGCGCATAATCTAACTGTACTCTGGAATATGCATTCTCCAAAAACCCACAGCACCTAGGAAAGCCTGTGTTTCCTTCTTGTTGGTTGGTGGGGACATAGCTGCTATTTTGTTGTTTCTTTTTCTTAAGTTTTATTTTATTCTTGTCTTTTATTTTTTTTCAAGATAATTTCAGGATTTTTCAGTCAATTACTTCCTACAGATAAAATTACAGCTCTAGATGTATTTACTGTAGATGATGCAAGCAAGGGAAAGACTGCTGTATCTTGCTTAAAACTTTGGTCAGTTTCTTATCCCTAATGTCAATAAAGGGACAGTCCAGGTTGTGTTTCATAGACCTTTTTCGGCCTTTTTTCTAAGGAAAAAACTTAATAAAAATTTAGTAATAGTCAACCTCCTTCGACACCTCTTGCAGAAAAAAAAAGGCCATATTACATGACCAGTTCTGTAATTCAGGTTTTCTGATTGAATGCCGTGTCATAGAAAATACTGTAGAGACTGTGATTAAATCCATACATGTGTACTCTGACATTTGTTTCTCTAGAAAAGATAAAAGAAGTTAAGCAGTTACTGATCCTGGTGATCACCACTTTGAAAAGGGCAATTTCCCCACCCCAAGATAACATAATGAATTATTACAAAAGAGATTCCACGTGATTACAATGGGCACAGGATTTGTCTTTGACAAAATTTTGCCAGTTTCTTTCCAGATTCTTCTAGAAGTCTTCATGAGAAAGATTCTCTTTTGGGATGTATGTATATCTGTCATCACCCAAGGGCTCAGATTTTTTTTGAAAATTGCAGGTATTCATCTGCTAGAAAGAAATTAAATTTAGATATTTATATTGCCAGTACCCGATAGCTGCTTAACATATATACATGGGTCAGTGTCATATTTATATGTCCAACCTTAGCAGTAGAGCTCATGTCACTGCTGAGTTACCAAATCAATGCAGTTATCAATTTGGCCTAGACTTTTCAACCAGGCCTGCTTGCATAGATTTTGGCACTTATGATGCTCCACTGAGTTATGAATGAAGGATATAATCTATATTTTTCTATTGTCTTGACTGCCTGCATGCTTAGTGTCTTTGAAGTTTGACTAAATGAATGTATATATACATTTTGTCTTCTGGGAAATGAAGACTTGCTGTGCTTTAAAGATGCATAAACATGAATTTCCCTGTTAATTACCAATTAATTACAGTAAGGGTTGATTAATAATTGTATGCAAAAAATGTTTCTGTGGAGTAGAAGACTGCACTAACAATTGTATCAAACAGATTATTCATAGTATTGTAGCATTTAATTTTGTCTATAAAATGATATAATCCAATCCTTGCTGTTGTATCTTTGCATGTAGTGCAGTACAATGTTAAATGGCTTCATACCATTTCAGTAGCAAATATTAATTTTTCAATGTCAACTTTATCTTTAGGGACTACGTTTAATATATGTTTGCATTTTTCAGCCAGTGTAATTCAGAAGATTTACAGATTCACTTTCATATGTACACGCACTTAATTTTAATGGTGAGCTAAGTTATAGCAGGATATTCTGTAGAAATGAATGGAGGGAATAAAAATTTGTTCAATGACTGTATGCTTGCAATAATGCTGTTTTTAGTAAAATACCATAGGGAAAAAAAAGGACTTTGTTAATAAAAAATTTTATAAAATCCTTTTATACCAAAAGGATTATACTTAGTAAAAAAAAAAGTATTTGTTGGTGAGACATTTAAATCATCAGAGATGGCTGCAATGGTGACCTCAGGAGAATGATAGTGTCCATTCAACTGGTGGCTGTAGGACTGGCAGTGGAAGAATCTTTTCTTATAACTTTAATCAAGACCACTGGGGTGGTGAAAAAGATGTGATTCGAGGGGTATAAGAGACCGAAATGGTGAAAGGGACTACAAAGACAAAGGCTTCAAAAGGAAATTTGGTGACAGCAATCATGTTTGGAGAGAGGAAGAAGGAATTACTCTTACACCGAAAAGGAACCAGAGTGATTCTGTGTTGACCCTACAAGTCAGTCTGAAACCAGTGAACTCACAGGATCTGGTGAAAAAATTTTTGAGGTGTTCAAGGCCAGGTTGAATTGGACTCTGAGCAACTTGATCTAGTGGGTGGCATTCCCACCCATGACAGAGGGTTTGGAACTAGATGATTTTTATGGTTCTTTCCAATTCAAACCATTCTGTGATTCTATGATTCTGCAAAAAAATATTCATGCATATTTAACAGAATTTTTTCAAAATGCACTAGAAGTAATATAATTTATTCATGCTCTATACACTGTGTGCATACAATAAATATATTGTAAGAATCAGACCTCATTAAATTAAACCTTTGATTCTAGCAACCAAAAGATGTAAAGGAGGACTGAAACTAAATTATTTAAAATGCTTCATCAGAAAAATAGTCCAACTGTAGCTTTTTGTGATTTTAGGATATACTACAGTTTTATGAAAACGGTTCTTAATATCTTTCTTATATTGTGTTGCCCAAAGCTGTCCCCAGCACTTTAGGTGAGGCCACCCCAGTGCAGAGCAGAGCAGGACAATCCCCTCCCTTGTCCGGCTGGTGATGCTGTGCCTGATGCCCCCCAGGACACACTTGGCCCTCCTGGCTGCCAGGGCACTGCTGACTCATATTCAACTTTCTGTCAGGACCTCCAGGTCTCTTTCCATGGCACTGCTTTCCAGCATCTCATTCCCCAGTCTGTCTGTACATCCAGGGTTGCACATCCCAAGTGCAGAATCCAGAATTTTCCCTTGTTGAACTTCATATGATTGGTAATTGCCCAGCCCTCTAATCTGTTGAGGTCTCTCTGCAGGGCATCCCTGCCTTTGAGGAAATTAACAGCTCCTCCCAGATTTGTCTTCTGCAAACTTGCTTAGTATCCCTTCCAGTCCATTTATGAAGACGTTGAAGAGCACAGGGCCCAAGATGGAGCCTGTGGAACCCCCATAGTGACAGTTTGCCTGTCTGATGTCACCCCATTCGCTACAAGTCTTTGTGCCTGACCCTTGAGCCAGTTGCTCACTCATTTCATTATTTGTTTATCCAGCTGAATGCTGGACATTTTGTCCAGACGGATCCTGTGAGACACACAATGAGGAAGCAATCTTTGCAGCAGTAAACCAGCAGTAGATATTATTTAACTTAAATTTGTCTGTAGGTACTTTAAACAAATTGAAAACCAGATTAATGCAAAAGTTGAGTTAAAAGCCCAAAATGTTTCTTTCCTAAAAAGTCTTCTCTTAAGTTATATGAGCAAGAACCTGCAGGCACCTGCTAAAACCCCAGGCATCGGATGCCACATTGCAGAGAGGTTCAAGGACAGTTTACTTGTCAGTTGACAACTGCTGGCTATTTAATCATTATAAAGTGGTTAAAGTGTTTTGTTTGGTTTGGTTTTTGTTTTGTTTTGTTTTGTTCACTCTGTGCTCATCTTCTTGATGATATACCAGAGAAGCAGGTATGAAAAATTCTTTTCTCTCATGGCCTTCCCAGAATCCTGGGTAAAGGATACTGGTTGGTCATAAACTTAAAGTATATCACTTACAAAGAAGTACTGCAAAATGTTTTTTTACCAACAAAATTTGAGTGACTTCATGCATAATGTATCCTACCCATAACTCACAGTTCCAGAAAGTCCCCTATTTACTCACCTGTTCTTTTCTGTGAATATCACAGCTTTTAATATGTTTGAAAAGGGACATGAGAAATCCAGTCCTACAGCCAGCAGTGAAATTCTGTTAATGGTCTCTGAAGTAAAAGGGATTACTTACTCTGGCATGAACAGGATGAATAAACCTTGCCTTACTTTGAATGTAACTGGTTTCTCCAAAAGCAACTTGGTAAACAAAAAAAATAACAATCTGAAAACCACTGTTTCCAGCCTCAACAAGGGATAGTTCCTATAGGACCTTTTTTTTTGCTGATACGTACTCTTCTAATCTCCTGGAACAGACAGTTACTTCTTACAACATTGTACAACACACTAGTCAGCAACAGGTGTAAATCAACAGGAATTGCTCAGTATTTTTCTGAAGTGTTCCAAAGCCAGCTATTGTTTATTAATTACTTGTGCTAATGTGTTTGAACACCTTATAATCTGCCAAAGCCATATTTTCCATTTTAACCCTTCCAAGTTATGTGAAATGAAAAATAGAATCCAAATTTGGATTTTTAAGCCTGGCTAGTTCTTTGAAATATATGATGCTGTCACTAAATAGTCAAAATCTGACAAAACAGACATACAGATATCTGAAACAACTACAGATTCCAGTGCTTTCTAATATACAGTAAATTTTGAGGTTTTAGAAGTGATTGAAGTAAATATATTTGTTGGGAATTAAACAGAAAATCACATCCTGATTCATAAGAAAATCATTAACAAAAAACTAATATAAATAACTATTTTTTTAAATTTCCTTTCTTTGACTTGTCTGTGGGTGTAAAGACGGGAGCAAGGCAGAAATTAAAAACCCAAGAGAAAAAAAAGTATTAGTGGAAATGCTGTACACAAAATATATTTAAATATCAAGGGGGTAAGTTCAAGATTGAAGGCAAAATGAAGAAATAAAATAATTCTTGACAGGAGATGTAGGAGGGGAAGAAAGAAGGGACTTAAGCAATAGCTGCCACTTTCATTCTTTGACCCTTTTTTGAAATCTGGCCTTCAAATGTCCAGATGGGTTCTTTTAGGTGTCTATTATTTAGCTTAGTATACTGTTTCCATCACTGACATTGCTATAGATTCTCCGGATGATCATGTGAGCATGGCTGCTTCATGCAGTGCCTTTGCCTATGCATTCCTCTAATACACATAGCTCTTTTCTGAGGATATTCCTGCTACTTCTCTTTAGTAGCTGTGTATAAATCTGCTGTTCAATAATGTGTTGGGGTTTTTTTCAATTTAATTTTTTTATAATCCTACAGGTATTGCTAGCCTCCATAATCTCTTGTGGTACCACATTTCAGAAATTCACCAGGGAAAAAGTATTTTCTTTTGTCTGTTTTATATTGATTACGTATTTTCTACTAGTTTCACTGAATTCCATTTAGTTTGAATATGGAGGGATTTGCTGATTAACAGTTTTGTTTTAATCCACCATTGCACAATTTTCTAAAACTCTTTTTTATTCCTCGGCCTTCTTTTATAAAAATTGGACAGTTACAACCATCTTAGTCTTTCCTCATAAGGCAGCTATTACACCTCTGTAACTATTGTAGTGGTACCTCGTCTAAATCTGCTTTGCCTTTCTTGAGATCCTAACACCTGCACACAATGCTCACTATTCCAAGTTCTTATATGCAGTAAAATTATACCCTACTTCTATTTTCATATCCTTTTTAATGTAGCACAGTTTCTGCTTGACTTTTTGGTGGTGTTGTTCTGAAAGAAAGTTTTCAGAGACCTGTTGAGAATATTCCTAAGATCTTTTTCTTGAGTTTCAACTGCTAGTTCCACTCCAGCATCAGGAAAGTATGGCTTAGATTATTTTCCCCTATCTTAGATTTGAAACTCATGAAAACAGATTTCGTACCTTTTCATTTGTTCATTCCCTTTTATCAGGTCCTGTGCATCTACCTTATCATCAATATAAAGTTTGCATTTCAAAAAAACCCCATGATATATATTGAAATTTTGTTGCACACTGTCTTCTCCTGGTCATTAATGAAGGTGATGAATGAGTGCTAGTACCAAGGCAACACTTGAAGAGTGCTGGCAGCTGAGTGATTTGGAACTTCCCTCTACTGAACCACCTATTTCTTTATAACATAGTTTTTTCTCTCTACAAAGAAGTTCTATAACTAATGTATGTCTACTTTAAAGACTTTCATAGTTTCACATATCCAAAATGTACAAAAGGTTTTCAGATCCTGAGGAATATGCATTTCAGTGGGATGCAATGGTGATTTAACACCCCAAATTGTTCAGCTCATAGCTGTTATGGAAGAAAAAATTTACAAATCTAAATATGGAGGAAAAGAAATAAGAAATTCCATACAGTAAAAACAAACACTTTTGCAGAGAAGTATCACAGAGGAAACTCTTGAAAAAAACAGAATATCTGACATAAATCCCATTTCTTACTACATCAGCAAGGCTTTCAGTTGTAAGCAATTATAATGTACTAGTTCCCCATACAGGCCTCTGAGGGACACTATTTGGTTACGGATACCCATTTGGATACTCAACCATTGACTGCTACACTTTGGACGTGGTTATCCAGACAATTTCTTATCCAATGAATAGTCCATCCATAAAACCTATATCACTCCAATTTAGCAACTCCAGTGTTGTGTGGGAATCATGTCAAAGGCCTTGCAGAAATCAAGGTAGATGACATTAGTTGCTCAATGACCAATTCAGTCACTCCATCACAGAAGGATGATCAAATTAGTCAGGCATGACTTGCCTTTTTTGAAGCCATGTTTCTAATCACTTTCCTGTTGCACACATGCTTTGACATAACTTCCAGGAGGAGATTTTCCATGTTCTTATCAGGCAAAGAGGTGAGTCTGACAGGTCAGAAGTATTCAGGGTTCTCCTTTCTTCCTTTTTTAAAAATGAGCATGATATTTCCCTTTTTCCAGTCACTGGTGACTTTCCTGACTGCTATTTTGAATACTGCCTGATTTTTTTAATACAGTGGAGACCAGCATAGCAACTACATCAACCAGTTCCCTCAAGACCTTGGGATACATTTCGTCAGGTCTTATGGACTTGTGTATGTACAGGTTCCTCAGAAAAACAGATAAATTAAATATGGATTAAAAAATACACAAATTAAATACAGATACAGATAAAATAAATAAACCATTTAAAAATAATTTTGATGTCTTTAGTAAATGAATGTGATGATTTGAAAATAAGAGCAGTATTGTTGCAAATATGTATTTCAGGCCCATACTATGAAATTGCATGAAATATTTTGGAACTTTTTGAATACATAGAACTTCCAGAGCCTGGCAGTTATACGAGAAACTCCAAACAAATCCAATCAAGCTTGTAGAATCTAGGGAATTTCTTTGAAAAGTTAGTAGGGTCATTTAGATGCTTGTTTATGGGTTAAATTTTGTTCAGACTCTTTTTGTTTTGACCTTAGTGCCATGTTTGAGACCCCACTGAAAATAAGTGGCCTAGAGAAGAGTGGAATTCATGGCCTGATCCATCCATGACATTCTGCTACTGTCTATGTGTCAAATTTAATGGCTTGTGACAGGTCAATTAAACTTAAGGAACTCAATGTTTGTATGACAGATTGGTTGTTTATAAAGTGAATTTATATGCGTACATAATGTAATAATTCGCATAGTTAATTTATTGTTGTTGTGAGCATTACATTTGCTTGTGTAAATGATACCAGTTTGCTGTTCAGATAAAAATGGAAATTGATGGATTTGTTTTGACTATGCACAGGTTGGCTTTGACTAGAAATTCATCTGGATGCAATTCTTTTCTGTCTGGTGTCAGATGGCAGAGAACATCTGCATGTCAGATCTGAGGACCAAAGTCAGTGAAAGCAGGCAAAACTGCTCAGGTCTTGTTACTAGCAGAGTTCAAACTTCTGTTCGCTTCTTGGGAAGAATGAGTAAGAGAGAGGTTTGACTGACCACCCTCACAGCTCAGTCCTCAGGGTTTCACCAATAGATGTTGGGCAGTTAGCATGGACATATATTCAAATTTTATAAATACATATTTCAGGTAAAAGAGTTTCCTCAGAAAAGGTTTAAAGCAGTGTAGTCCAAAACACTGATGTTTAGTGCACTTTCCTGGAATGTGGGAGATTGAAATTTATGTGTGTTTTACAAAGGATGATTTTAAAATAAGTGTCTGTTTTTGTTCTGCAGCCATTATAATCACTATATCACTGGACAAATAGGGGAATGCATCTTTACATTTTGTTTTCTTTCTTTTATTCCTGGTATATAGCTATCTAAATTTATATATTTAATGTTGATATGGGATTATCTCTTTTTCCGTTGAAGAATTAAGCTTCTGTGTTCCTTTCAGGTGTACTTTTCAGTTTTTATACTTAGATATCTTTGATAATTCTTCACTGAACTTAGCACAGGTATTTATGAATTCTTTCCTGAGCCTATATGAACTTCTGAGAGACCTATAAATCCCTTCTGAAATAAAGGAGTTACTGTGGGGGATAGTTTTGGAAAAACAGGTAGAAGATTTGGCAGATTTTTAATGATACTGGTTTTTACAATTGGTTTAAGCTAAATTAGCTCTGCCTGCTGCTGAAAGGGACACTTAGCAGTTCTCATTCTTGTATCAGCACTTGCAATCAGGTGAGTTAGATAATTTATCTTTGGTGTTCGTTGTTTTTTCCCCCATGATTAGTTTTCAATCATAGCTAATCTTGACTTGCTGTAGGGCCCCATGATGCTATTTTTGGCTGAAGGGAGGCAGCAAAAATTGTATATGAGAAAGGTGAGAATGTTATTTTTGAAAAAATACAACCTTATTTTGGTGGAAACAGATCATGAGGTAGTACCCTAGGATGTATGCAGGACTTCTCTTTCATGCCCAAACAAGTCTAGCCAAGCCCAAAATTTTAATCTGTGTACAAGAGTGTATCCTGTTCACTTGAGACACAATTTAGTGTTCCCAAGTCTTTGCCATTCCTTTATTATACAGGTGTAATGAAATATATATTGGTCACCACCTTGAGGCTACTCAGAATGAAGCAATATAATGTGTGGATCATGCTTGTTAACGGCAGTTTTCATGTTGTGACTACATCACACCACTTTCTGAAAAGTAATGGCTTTTGAAAAGCTTCTGCAGGCTATGCAGGGTCTTTGTATTAACCTATAAAATACCTATTATGTCTCAGCTTCTCTGTTTTGCTCACTCTCTCATGAACATAATCTTGCAGACGATGCCAGTGGCAACTTCTAAGCTGGTGGGTTTTTTTTTAAAGTGGGAGGCAATTACTGACAGGATGTAATCTGTTGGATTTCAGTCCTCACTGTGACTCATTAAAGCATACTTTACCTTCTGTGAATGCTAGAAAGGCTAAACCTTCCCCAATATGCCCTTTAAATAAAATTTAAAATATTTGCTAGTGACTGTCTGGAAAATAATGCAAGGTAAACAGCCAT
Organism: Dicrurus megarhynchus; assembly: GCA_013399195.1. Taxonomy (NCBI): domain Eukaryota; kingdom Metazoa; phylum Chordata; class Aves; order Passeriformes; family Dicruridae; genus Dicrurus; species Dicrurus megarhynchus. Next base: position 14,433 of record VXAD01000126.1, on the reverse strand, counting down.
TTCTAACTCATCTTGCTGTACATTTTAATTAATGAGGTTGTGCCAGACAGATGAGGATCTGGAAAAAATTAGCACTTGCATGAAAAATACATAGTCTCTTTGCTTTAAGATGAAGAAATGACAATTAGATTTGGCTCATATTTTTCTGTAATAAACAGAAAATTATATTATATACTTTTAAGCCTGTTTGTTCTCCATCTCTTACCTTCTGCTCTTTTTCATACAAATGCAAATAGACAGTAACTTCAGTGGAGAGAGGGTGATAGGTAGGAATCTGCCTGTATGTAGTAAACTTGCATACACTTCCTAATGCATTTAAATAAATGAACACATCATGTATGTCAACAAAAGCAGTCCATTGCACTTCAGACAAATGAAATGCTAAGTACCGCGAAGTAAAAAATTGCAAAATGATGCCTTCAAATGGCTATAATCAATTTTATGCAATCTTTAGCTTTGCCAAGCACAAACACTAACTATATAATTGTTTAAAAACCTGCAGATTTTAATAAGCTGCCAGTAATCTTCTCCTTACTATTCTTTAAAGTTGATCTGTTTAATTAAAAGAAAAAATATAAAAATTCTTTCAAAATGAAGGAAAAAACCGTGGTTGTTTTGAACTGTATGTGGAGTTTTCAGCATTACTTGGCAGAGGCTTTCCACAGACTTTTCTTTTAACGCTTATGTTTTATTATTATCATTATTATTATTATCATTATTATAGCAAACATTTGACCAACTAAAACATAAACAAATGTACATAAATACATAGCAAGTATATAAATAACCATTCAATGAAGAGTCTATAGGATTTAATTCTGGGACCAGTATAATTTTATCATGGCACCTCCTAGATATTATAAACACTCCCTGAGCTCAAAAGGAGAGAGTTGTTTAAATAAACCATATGGTATTTCTATAAAATAAAACCAAAATAGCATGTAAAAGCACCTAGCAACAAGCTTTCTAAGATTAGGAAGGGATTTAGAGAAGCATGGAGAAATATGTATAAATACCTGATTAGAGGGTAAAGAAGGTGGACACAAACTCTTCCAGTGGTATTCAGTGACAGGACAAGAGGCAATGGGCACAAACTGAAACACAAGAAAGTCCATTTAAATGAAGAGGGTACTTTTTCACTGTAAGATTGGTTGAGCACTGGAACAGGTTGCTCAGGAACATGTCACTGAGTCCTCATCCTTGAAGATGCTCAAAACCCAACTGAACATGTTCCTGAGCAAGCTGCTCTAGCTGACCCTTCTTTCAGCATGAGGGGATTGAACTGCAGAATCTCCATAGAACTTCTTGAGTTTCTACTATTCTGTGATGCTGTGCATTTTTTGCTCTCTGCCTCCATAAAGAGAAATTACGTGGCTTTCATTCAAGACAGATGCAGAAGTTTTCACTGAAGGATTTAGGGAGAGGTTTTCTGAAGCATTAATTGTTTCCACTTTTCACCGTTTACCTCACCAATGTAATGTAGCTAATCTACAATAAGGAAATATATGCAATTATAGTCACAAACCCATCCGCTGATGCCAGCGGCTCTGCAGTGTAACTTTCTCATGTTCATTAACGTAACACTAATTTAATTGGCTTTGTACACAACTGAATTTCTTTTTCTCCACTTTAAATATCATTCTTTCAATAGCTTTGTTCTGCCATGACTTTAGTAAAGGAAACAAAGGAATATCCAACTGTGCTGCCCATAACGAGCATCATGAAACGTCACAGCATGTTTTAGCAGAGACATTCTACTGCAATAACATCTGATATTCTAAAATCACACTTTTAATTTCATTTAAGTTTAAATATATATTTTAAAAAAGAAAGTAACGACAACAACAAAAAATTCCTAAAAACATCGGGCAATTTCAGGGAATTCTGAAAAGGCCGCTTTAGCATTTCCAGGTGGAAAAAGATCTCTGTGACGTTCAAGACCCACTAAGTGCTGAAGGTGGGAAAACTTTCTGGTGAAATATCATCACATTTCTGCCTTTGATAGAATTCTCCAAGTGATTTCAGTGGCCATTGTCAGAGATATTATATTGTTCCCTTTGGACATAACATTGGATGTGCTGCAGTCTTTATGTCTCGCATAACTGATTTATCATTTTAAGCCAAATAGCTTATGTCTTTTATTGATAAATAAAGTCATAAATATCTATTCTATCTTTACAGTACTCTGTTCAACTATTTTCCAAACATTTAGCTTTCAGCTCCTGGTCTGATCTTAGTGTTTGCTGAATACAAGTTCTTAATATACTAGCTTACTGGCAAAAATAATTAAATTAATAATATGTTTTCTTACGACCTCTGCCAGCTATCTTTTCTGATCCTAAAGATTAAAAGCATAGTTGAGTATGTACAGAGGCTCCTAAAGTCCATATAGTTTCTCACCTTACTGGTGGCAGAATGAACTTACTCAGGTCCCCAGCTGCAATAAAGAGATTCATCATCTATAAAATTATTTGAAATGGACAGGCTGTGAATAAGAATCTTATCACTATCATTTATGTTCATATTTGTAGAATCAAAGTGAAACTAGAAATTTTCCAAGGGAGCAGCACAGTTCAGCACAGTAAAGGAGCTATTCCTGAATAAAACATTGAATTGGAATTATTTTGTAACTCCTAAGAGGAATTAGCACTCTTAATTATCCAGATAAATAAAAGTATGGAAAAAATTATTTATTCATGATTATGTAACTTACAAAGCAGGAAATACTAAGGTCAAAAATCCTGAGATTATTGCAAAAATAAATCTAGAGTTGTTTAAGCACACAAAACTGCTTATTCCTGAATTACTCTTATTCTCAGGATGGTTTTATTCTGTGTCTGAGTTAAATTTTGTTTCTTGAAGTCAGTCATGAGAATGCAATTATATATAACTGTAGGGAAAAAAGTTTAAGTGATATAGGATTTTTTTATCGGATTTGGAGATCAGATTTCATATGATCTATAATTTGTCAAGAGTAAAAAGAAGACTAATTACAGTTATAGCACTGCAACTGTGATGGTAAAAGGAAGAGACAGAAAATAAAGTCTAATTCAGCTCTAAAGGACTATGCCTGAGATGCCAGCATACAACTTCTATCTTCCCCAATAAATTTTCTGTGCACAGAATTAGACTATTATCCCTAATGATTAATTTCTTACTATAGTCCACAGATTAAAAGACATGGAAGAGGAGATGGGATGGATAAATCATTCTGTCTGGTTAGTAAAAATTTTATGTGTATTTGCATATCTAAATATATGATCCCATCACTGTAAGACTATGTCAAAAGCTTCTGTTTTAGTTCACACAGGTATCTCTTACCAGAAACCTGAAAATTCAAGGTTGGTTGTGAGGAAGGTCAAGTTGGATTAAACAAACTTTAAATTCAAAGTACTTCATATGTCCTTAATTCACCAAATTCACTCAAATAATGCTATAAATAAAGCTATTTCAAAGATCTGCTAGTCTTCTGCACTGCAGGCAAAAGTATCCCATAAAATTCTCAGAGTAATGCTCTGTGACTGTGGGCTATCTAGGAGTGTCTTCTATTTTTACCATAATGTTTATTGATGAACAAAAAATAGCATCTTAAAGGATTAACTAATATTTGAAATTGTACCCCTGTAGCCCAAGAAATATGTCATTGCTATGAGTAATAAAATATACAGGCTTTTACCATTGAAGCCTGAAGAATTGTGTAGACTTGTCTTGGTGTGAGCTAAGTTTAGGTTGTTTAAGCTGTCATAATAATTGCTTAACGATCGGGTAATGACTGAGTGTCTTGGGAGTTTGGTTATCCTCATGAATATGATATATGATAAATGTTTAAGAAATCTGTGCAGGGGATCAGTGAAGAAAGAGCAAGACTGCATTAGCAAATATATGAAAGTCACACTAAGCAGGTCAAAGACAGCGAAGGAAGAAATCTCTCTCCATCAAACTTGCTCTCTCCCAGTGAAGAACATCTGTCATTACAAACTCTGGAACCCCCGGAATCCATTTGGAGTAAGGTGGGTACCATCAGCCTCAGGACTTGGGCAGTTTAGGATTAAATATAGCACCAGAGAAAAGAGGGTAAATAGAGGAAAAAGGGTTTTTTGTGTATGACAGTGATAAACTTTGCTGAAAGGAACATTAGTTCATTAAATATATAATTAGCATTAGTTTTACAGTAAGTTCATTGATACTCATGTAAGGCCATCCTCTTTTACCCACAGAAAAATTTTGAATGGAATATTCTATGTAGGAAATATAAGCACTATATCAGTGCTGAATGTTGTCATTTGGCACACTGGATTACCTCAGGTAAATTCTTTACCTAGTAAGGTTTTGTTTACAAGCCTGTTGGTATTATTCTCCCTTTTGATCCAGAGCTATATTAAAAGTTTATTTATCACTAAACAGTCAGAAACATATTTATCTACAAGTATAACAATAACACCCTAACCCCCCACACCTCCTCCTTAACTCCTCCTTGTGTATAAACAGCTTATTAGTCTTTTCTTTGTATCTGTATTGGTTTTGCATGGCCTGGTTTTTGGTAGCAGGGGGGCCATAGAGGTGGCTCCTGTGAGAAGCTCCTGGAAATTTCCACCATGTCCAGCAGAGCCAATCTCTGATGGCTCTCTGAAGATGGACATGCTTGCTGGCCAAAACTGGGCAAATGAGAGAGGTTGGTAACACCTCTGTGATAACATATTTAAGAAGAAACTCCAAACAAAAGGGCACACAGTTTTTCTTCTAGTCAGAGAAGAGGAGGCGGTGAGAACATGTGAGGGAAACCACATGGCAACACCAAGGTCAGTGCAGAAGGAGTTGGAGGAGGTGCTGCAGGCACTGGAGCAGAGATGCCTCTGCAGGCCGTGGTGAGGCAGCTGTGCCCCTGCAGCCCATGGGGATCCACGGAGCATGCAGAGATCCACCCACAGCCC
>VXAD01000124.1:45964-62465 GCA_013399195.1 Dicrurus megarhynchus | reverse complement strand
TTTCCTACACCTCCCAATACCCACATCGTATTTTAACAAGGCACTCTGCAAGGGCTATAGTGGTAGAGAAGATCAAAGCTTCTCTCTTGCAGCCAGCAGTAGCCACTCAGCTGCTGCAAACCATCAAAATTCCACTAGCTTTAAAGAAAACTGTATTAATTTGCATTAGCTGAATAGTTGCTCCAGATCTTACAAAGCAAACCCTACTGCTTCTTATTTTTCTTCAAATGACCATACTTTAAACTGTCTCTGTAACCAGTAGGTGACAGCATAGTGTCACCAGAAAAATGGAAATTATTAAAACTAACAAGGTGAAAACACGGGATATGTTTGGACAGTGTTTTGAGGGGTTTTTTTTTGGTTTTTTGGGGTTTTTTTTGTGTGTCTTTGGTTTTTGTTTGGTTTGGTTTGGTTTGAAGTTTAATTATATAGTCAGACCTTACTATCATTGCTTAGTTGTGGTTTTTCTCTTTGTTAAGCAATTATTTTTATTTTATTTATCAATTTTTTAATTCTTAAGAATAGTTAACCCATGTGCTTTTGCTGGCAAAATATTTCAGGCAGTATTTTCCTGCCAAGAAAGAAAGCACTGATGGTATTTTTCTGTAAAGACAAACCACATTACACTGGAATATATGTCAATAAATCTGTAATATCTATTACAAAGGTTTCTTGTATAAAATGTATAAAATTCTTGCTTAATGTGTTAGTACATAACCTAAAATATTCTCACTAATGAGAACAAAAAGTCAGTTTTTGGAAAGTTTCTTAGCAGCTTATTTTTCCCCAAAGCAGATGTTTACCTTTGTTTTGTTTGGGGGATTTCCAACACAGAATAAAAGGCTATTTAATAAAGTCCATTAAGAAAGATTTACACTACATAAGATGCACAAAAAAGAAGCAGGAAAAATGCTAAGCTCTCTGAAGAGTAACAGGCATTCTGCAAAAAAAGACAAATTTCATTCCCTGGTGCAAATTCCCCCTTTGCCTCATTTTGTTTTATTTTTCCTTTATGCTATCTGGTGTAATAATCCCTCTGAATACCTATTTAACATCTGCTATGGTATGTGATTTGCTCTGACAAGTGGATTGTTTCAGTACTGGTGAAGACAATACCTAGGGACTTGGAAATTCTGAGGCTGCCTGACTGTGTTATGTACCAAGCAACCTTAAGCAGTAGCATGGTTAATCAAATTGCATTTAAAGGCATTTCACACTTGAATTATGCATGCAATGGCATAGCAACACAGTGCTACTAGAATTTCTCCATCTAAGGACCAAATTGTATGGCTTTAGGTTTCCTTGTTTGTGGTGGGTGTTTTTCGGAGGGCTTTTGATGTTTTGGCAATTTTTGGATGGTGAATGGCTTTGCTATAGTATGGATGAGGGAGAAGGGCAGTCATTAGACACTTTCTATAGACATATTTTCACTAGCTTTTTGACTGGGGCATCTTCTGCTCTACGCCAAGTAGCTCTGATGATTGCAATAAAGAATTATCCAGCCATACAGAGACCATCACTCTGCTCCTTGGAGTAGCTGAGGAACAAAGTCTGACTTCCTGACAGAATGCTTTTGTGCGTATGTTGCATTACACCACCTACTAGCTTCGCTGTACATTTAGTCACACTAGAGTTCCTCCGTAGAGTGAATTGTGATGGAAGGAAATCTCTATGAGAAAACAAAACAAAAGAAAAAAACCCACAACCTCTCACCTCTCTCTGCTGCTGTGGGATTATTTTAAAGAAAATACCTCCATGCAAAACTGTGTGTTTTAATGTGTGAGTGAAAATTGGACTGTTCTGTTACAATGAAGTTGAAGACCTTGAAACTCATCCTCCTTACCTCTTGGCAGGTTTCTCTGCATACTGAATAACTGCAATGTGGAAAGTGTAGAATGAATATAATGTTTTTATTGCACCTGTGTGCATCAAAATCTCATTCAAATTGAAAAGAGTGTTCCAGATCACCAGAGTGATCTTTCTCTGGATTCTCCCGTTTCATACTGAGCTGTGTTTTCTGTGTAGATCAGAGAGGAGTGAGTGAGTGACCTCCATGTGATCTATGCGAAGTCTCAGAGGTAAGAGACAGGATGTTATCTGCTTTTTTCCAGTCTTCAGGAGCCATCTGCATTTGTCATGACTTTTCAAAGACAGTCAAAAGTAGATTTGCAATAGCACTGGCCAGCTCTGTCGGCACTTGTGCATGCATTCTACTAGGTTCCACAGGCTTTTGCAAGTCCTATTTATTTAAATCTTCCTTAACCTGATGCTTCTCCAACAAAGTTAAATCTTCCTTGTTCCAGACTTTCCCTCCAGAAGACTGGTTTTACCAGTACAGACCAAGGCAACGAAGGCATGGTCTTGTAGAACACCTCATCAACTCCTTGATCATCTGTGTTAGGAACTTTTCATCAATGCACTCCAGAAACCTTTCAGATTGTTTGGTTTTTTGTTTTTTGTTTTTTTTTTTTTTACCATGTGTTGTTCCTTCAGCAGATACTGGGTTGGTCAGGCTTTCCAGTTGAGTTTGAACTGTAGCTTGCTTTCTCATCTACATGTATACCTGAGAGCACCTAAAAGGCACCAGTTTCATATAGGAAGAAGATAAACATTTTCCCATCTACTGAAAATACAAATTAAAAACTAAACAGGATAATAGCGTCTCCTGTCTCTGCATCAATACATTTTAGTAAGCAGTTTCAAACTCATTAACTTCTGATAGTAGATGTCCTATCAAAAATGGAATATCTGACACTTTGGTAATTAAAATTTCCATAATGTCATCCTACAGGTAAGGCAAGTCTAGGTGAATTCACAGCTATTAAAAGACTTCCTTATGAAATTGTACACATGTAAAAACCATTCTCTAAGACATATCTGATTCTAAAGTTCTGTGGGAGGAGAGGCCTGACAACATACTTGAAATTGAAAGAATACCTCATTTGATTCCACAAGAATAATTTTGTGGAAATATATAAATATATGTGGAAAGACATAAATTTTGTAGAAACCTATAAATAAGGTTGCATAAAAGAACTTGACTGGATTAGCACTGGGGATTTCTTTCCCTATTTAAAAAAAAAAAACAAACCAAAACCAAACAAACAGAAATCCTTTGCAATTTTTAATCCATGTCTGCCTTTTTACCTCCTTTTACTTCTTCCCCCAGCAATTTCTGAGATCTTTGATAACTTTCAAATAAATTTAATAGACAGTTACAGTTCATTAGGATATTTATTTTTACCGGTTTCAAGAAAACCATCAATCAAATAGGAGGTTGTCTCATGGTCCTATTGACTAAAATGTAGTGTGAAATCAACCATATACGCATATACGTATATTTGGCAATGTTGAGATAGAAAACCAGCATTAATGCAGTTCTGCATTGGACTGTGACTCACATGAGAACAGAAGCCACAACATGTGCTGGACTCCAGGGTAGACTTGGAGATACTGAAGTACATAGGTTCTTGAGAAAATTTTGGAAGTTTGAAATATCTTAGAAGAAATATAGGAATATAGGAGACAAGTCATGAGGAAGACAAGCTTCATTAGTTTTAGCAGTCTTTGGAGCATCTTCTTACTAAGAGAAGCAACTTGAATATTGATTCTAATTGCAAGTTGTGTCATCTAGCTGTCGTGTTAACAGGACAAAGGCAAATTCCTGTTGCTGCACTAGACCACAACATGAAGACATCAGGTCTCATTAGAGACATAGGCAAGACTACCCGAATATATATGGAATGTGTGCTGCTTCTTTTAAAAGGCTGCAAAACCTTCTCTCAGAAGTTTGTGGTTGTGAAAAAAAAAAAATAAAGGCAAAAATCTTCCTACTATTTCACAGTACTGTTGTTAAGGAAATGCAAATCTGAGAGCCTGAAACCTGAGGGCTTTCTCCACTTCAGTCTTTGTTCTACTGCATCCATTTGCAAGTGTGGATACAACAAAGCTGAGACCATACCTTAGAGATGCCAAGATATGCAGTACACACATGCCTGGCCTCACAGACTAACACAGACAGAGAGCAGTGCCTTTATTGTCCTCTAGATTAATACCTGTGACACCTGCACAGACATGGACAAAACAGACAGCTAACCCTCTTTCTCCTCTCTGGCTCACCAGGATTTCTGATATGCGCACACCCTCAGTCTCCTGATCCACAGGCACGTGAGTGTCCACAAGTCCCCTGAAAGTAGACCACATGATAAGTCCTTTCGGAATCCATGCCCAAATTCTGTCCTTTTTCTAGCCCTCAGCTTTGGTCTTGTGAGGTTCCTAAGACTGATCTCCACCTCTCCCACTTGACTTCACTGGCAAGACATCCCACATACCCACACCTTTCTCTTTGTTCTCTCACAACAAAGAGAAAGGTCACCTGGAAAATATGACAATTCAGGTGGTAATTAGGGGTGGGGCTTGGCCTTATCTGCAGCTTGTTTACATAGAGCTTACACCTTTTAATCCCCTTTTCCTTCATTTTTACATTCCGTTCCTTCCCAACTCTCTTTGGTCCAATCCTTTACCTTCATTCAGACCTTCCACTAAACATTTCAGAAGTTTTGCACATCCACTCCATCCCAAGATATCCTATAACAAATTTCACACCATGCTACCAGCCTCCTCAAACATCCAATAATAGCTTGGGTTTATATCCCTACAAAGCTTGCTTTTCTCCCTAGAAGACCCATGGCAGTCAAGCTACACCTAAGTGGTTCCTTTACTGGCCCATCCATCTGTGACCTGAGAGTTCTTGTCCTTCATACCATCTCTGATGCCTCAATGTCATTACAGTTCATATATTTCAGTGTTTAATTTTTTTATTCATCTTGTCTCTTGACTTTGGACTTGTTTTAAGTAATATTTCTGTCAACCTCATTGACTGGATGTTCCTGCATTCAGGATATCCGTGTATCTTTTCATTCCACATACCCTTACATCTCAAGAGTGACTGTGATCTTTACTCTTGTCCTGTGTGCTCCTTTCCTTTATTTTCCATCTTTAAATATGTGTGTGAGTCTTGTTTTTCTCATTTAAAAAAAGACTTTGTCATGGGTCTCTTCTGCCTTTAGAGAATATTAGAATCATGATTCTCAATTACAGTTATTTTAAATACATTGGCTTGATTACAAAGTGTTAAGATGTATTGAACCTGACCACCAGAGGGACAATTACAGAATAAAAATACTCATAGAGTAATTTAGGATGTAAGGAGCCTCTGGAAAACACTCTGTTCAAACTCCTTTTCAAAGCAGTGATGCTTTCACAGTGAAATCATGTTTCTCAAGAATTCATCCAGTCAAATACTGAAAACAACCAGTGCTGTAGCTTCCATAATCTCCATAGGAACTGTGCCAGAGTTCATCAAGTCTCATCATAAAATGAAAGCATATTTCAATAGAGATGTTTTGGTTTTGTTACTTTTATTTTTCCCCTTGTTTTAGCAAAATTTACAGAAGTGAGAGAAAACACTGGCTTTTCACGAAAAAAACCAACTTCAGTATTTGAAATAAAGAATTGTATCATGTCCTGTAAAGAGAAAGAAAACTTTGCAACAGAATTCCAGCAAGAGTTTTTAATCTGTTGTCATTTCAATCTGTTGTCATCTGAGTCTTTAATCTGTAATCTACTCATATACCCATAGAGTCAATGGTTTTGGGTTTTTTTTTAAAGTCAGACTTTTCAGTGAGAGAAGACAAGTCTTGGGTTCATATTGTGACAAAGATGATGATATTTACCTGGGATTTAGGACTCAGTTTTGTGCTCTGTCTCAAAATTACTTTGTTACCTTGCATATTTCTATAAATTAATCTGTAAACCTATTTCTAACACAAATGAAAGTCTGGTGTGCTTTTCAGAAACCTCTAAATACATGTCAAAATCTTTTGAAATCACACCTTTGCCTGATCTGTGGAATTCAGATGTGTTATTACACCTACATTTATACATATATACATATATATATATCAGAGATTTCTATATTTTCCCTTTAAACTTGCTTTGTACTCAGCTATGACAAATAGGTCCTTTTAGAGGTCAATCCCTCTGACCAATTTTAGAATGGGACACACTGTCACATAGAGTGCTATTCTTCCTCCATAAAAGCCATAAGAAGTCTAGCTTGAGCAGAGTAGTTACAGAGATCTACATTTCCCCTGATAATTTTATAGGACACTGGGGCTTTTTTGGTTCTTTCTTCCTAAGCAACTTAGTTGCCTTTAGTGAAAATTAAACAACTATGCATTTCAAAAACAGTAACGCTATTTCTTTATCTCACTGGGATTTTGTGAGTCTAGACAGTTACAGAGGGTAGGATAATAAGTGCAAGAAATCTGTGCAAATAACTGCATCTTCAGCCCATTTGGTTTTCCTGTATCCTTACAGAAATGTTTATAAAATCCCTCATATTTTCGGGGTTATATGCAATATACACAATTACTAATCAGAAGTTGCATTTCTATATGTAATAGACAAAGTAAGGTTACAACTGGTATATATTGTTGCCCTTAGGTGAAATATTCTTCTGTCATGTAGTAACCTACCAAAAAAAAGTAATTTTAGAATAAAATAAAGACGTGTGGGGTTGCTTTTCGTATGATTTTGTTGAGTGTCATGGCCCACTGATTGACAACCAATGCATTGAGCTGAGATGCTTCCACAACTCTGCTTAGTGAACTAGAAATAACCTTCGCCAAATCACTTTGCCTCTTTGTGTGACTTCTCACATCTTTAACAGTCATAACTGTACTTTGCTCTTTTGCAAATTGACTAGGGATTGCCAATACTGTCCAAGCTATGCAACCTATTATTACCCATTTTAGGACAGGCTTTACTTAATATTTAAATTTGATTATCTTGCCTCTTGCTATATAGTCACTGGAACTATTCTTCCTTAAAGTTACATTTTTGCTTAAGTACTTTACTAAACTGAGACTTAAATTCTACTTAATGTAAAAAGCTGACATTTAATAACACATAGGGGTGTACTTTCTTATTGATTCTGTAGATATTCATAATAAAGCCGCTGTAATTAGGATGAAGGATGTATACTCTTGCACTGCAGTAAATTATTTCAATTTAATTCTTGCATGCCATTGGATAGTATCCATCAAATGGTGACTTACATAAAGGCCAGAGAGAAATTCAGTATTAGTTCAGTCATTCTTGGCTTTCAGTTTTGTGTCTAATGCTGAATCTTTTTCACTGTATTCAGATTATTTTGCCTATTTTCATTGCAAAAACTATGAAAAATATCACTTTTTTGTGAAACCTTCATAATAATTGGCAAGTATCCTTAAGAAAGCAGTATTATAATCTTTATAATATTTTGGTTTTACACTGATTTATCTTAACTCTTTTAAAAAAGCTTAGATTATTTTTTCATGCTGCCTATCATAAAGTGTAATGCTCCCAAAATTACAGCCTCTTACAGCAATAATTAGAAGGTATGTGGCAGTCAATGAATTCATTTTGGGCTCTCAGGGGATGGAGGTCATGCCATATCTCATCAGAGAGGCACTCTGTGCAATATTTGTAATAAAGTTTCAGATTAAACATGTGATAGCTTGATATCTTGAACATGAGTTTTATACCTTCCCTTAGCAGAGTAGCTCACTTTCATGTTGATAGGTGCCATGGCTAGGAAATGTCTTTCCCTTATTAAGCTTTATATTGCAACTCTGCTTAGTGAAAAGCTATTCTTTATTCACATTATGGTCCTCCTAGAATATGCAAATGTATTCTCACATTCCCAAGGCAAATATCAAACAGAGACACAAGCAAAGCATTTCCATCATCATTATGTTCCTATCCTGAACAGATGTGGATTAGTGACGCCTTATTGCCAAGATCACAATCTGTAGTAGAATAAATTGATGTTACTCTGAAACTCACCATGTCTTTTAATTTGTTATTTTCCTCAGTTTTTCCAGCAACTGAGGAAGAAAAAAGGAAGATACTGAAGTCTGCAGCTGATAGTGAACGTTTTAAGATGCTGTTCCAAAGTCTTAAAACTTTCTAACATCCAATAGTTATCACTTGGGTCAGCGAACTTTATAATATAAAACTATATAATATAAAGTTTATAATGACACCTAAGATTGCAGAGATTTTTTAATTAACAACTTTCAAAACACTTTTACCAGGAGACAATAAGCCCCATCATCATCAGATTAGCAAAGTAAATTTTGGAAGCTTTTAATCCTGTAGGATAAAAAAACCAGTTCAGGTAAACATCTCTTGGAGACTTTCTAAAAATGATTAAGATTTTCTCAAAATGGAAAGATGAGCAAGATGGATGATCTCTTGAGATAATTTTTGTACTTGGCTATATTCTCATTTTATAGATAAAAGTTGTTAGTTTGGAGGTAAAATGATTGGTTTAAGGTCATCAACAGACAAAGAGCAGAGCTAGCAGCACCACATAAATCTACTGCTACTCCATCTTCTATTTTTCATGGATATCTATTTAAACTCTGACTAATTCTAAATATGGACTTAAAGACAGCAAAATAAATAATTCTGTGGAATGTAAATCAATTATATGAAAGGAACTTTAGGTCCACCTATCAGTTTCCTTTAGTCTCTCAGTTCTTAGTGCACAATGACTGTGAAATCTTGCCTAAAACTGTCCAATTTGAGAAGAACAAGAACAATAGCATTAAGTTTACCATGAAATTAACAAACAGGTTATGTCTGAGATTCACCATGTTCTTCTACTGTGCTTCCAGGATTTGTCTGCCTAAAAAGTGCTCGAATATCAGTAAACAAAACCTTTATCCTAGATGAGGGAAATTCCCAGAAGTGCTGTGTTAGTAGTAGATGGTTTTCTATTGACATGTGGGGTATCTTTCTACCCTCATTAGCCCTCCCAGTCAATTTCATATTTGCATAATGAAAGTTTGTGCTAGCTTTGATTCTGACATTAGTTTTTAATGGGTTCTTACACCTATAGTCAAATTAGGGCAGTCACCAGAGCTTAAATAAACAACACTAATGTGGCTCGAGTTTTAGCATGTGAAGTATTGTGTATAACTACAAATAATACAAATAATACAATCTTTAAGCCCCATTGCAACATATTTCTGAATATTGGAAGTTTATTGAAATATGTATGTATAAATTGGCATAATCTCAATACAGATGCTTGACCAGTGAATCTGGAAGGAAAATGGTGAAATTTTTGAGATTTTGCCTTTCAGATATATAGTTTAAGAAAAAATATGTGGAAAGTGGTGGTTTTTTCCTACTCCAGAGATACTAACATGAGTGTACCAACATTAACTATTTTAATCCATGTACTGAGGATAACTTTAGGCCTGTTTCCTGCCTTAAGATATGGAAAATGTACTCTTGCAAATTAAAAGAACAACTAGGAAATTTAAACATTAGAATTTGCTACAAAGACAACAAAAAAATTAGTCTAATAAATCTATACATAAATTTGGAAACTATAGAGCTGTTTTGTTTGTACTTTTACCAGAATATATATTGAAATAAATCTTCTAATTTCTCTCCTGCTACTCCTGATCTTCTTCAGAAATGGCAAGTGATGAGTTATATGTTCCACTTGATTTATGGTGTTTTATGTTCTTGCAAGATACAAAGATCTTCAGTGTTCTTGCAGAATTTGAATGAACTAGACTGAATTAACTTGTAAATGGAAGCAGGATTTCTTGAAATCTAGATAACTAAAAAACCTGCAGATGTTTAATTTAAAATTACAGAACATTCATTACACAGACTGTGTCATAAAAATGGTCCCAGGATACATGGTTTTCAGGGACATCTGTGAGTAATGCAAATGAGGATGCTGACTGACAGCCCTGAAAATTATTCACAGAGCAGCAGGGTGGGAGCAGGAGTGTCTGCAAAGATGATTGCAGCAAGTCTGCTGCACAGCTCTGTTGAACATCTCACCTCCATCTCTGGCCAGTGTCCATTTTTTTTATAAATGGGATGAAAATCTGGATGGAAATCTTAACTCTGAGCACTCTGCTCAGTCATCAGGAGACCACAAAACTTTATACATTCCTGCTTGTCTGCAGTTTAAATGGGGAGACATTTCAGACACAGAGGCTGCAGTTCAGATAATCTCTTGTATTCCTGGGTAATATGACTTGCCTGTAGCTGACATGCTCTAATAATACAGTCTAAAGAGACACCTGCCATAATGCACTTATTAGAAAATTTAGTCGGACTGCTTCCTTTGCTTGTATTCAAAAAGTCAAAACTATAAAGATTTTCTTTTAAATTGCTACAGAACCTTAATTCAGAAATTTTAAAAAGTGTAGTTATTCTTAACAGTTATTCTTAACTATTAAAAGAAAAAATAATAAGCATCTTTTAATATTCTCTTATAATTTATCTTATTGTGCAGAGTTATATGTCAGAACTTTGTGCTTGTTCCATGTCCCACATATGAAGCAGCAGGCAAAAACACTTAAAAGTTCAATGACAAGGTCTTTTGGAGCCATGACATATAAACCCACAGGCTGTCACTCTTTTTAAGCATCCTATGTGCATGTCTTCATCCGAAGCTTGATTTTTGTCAGTGTCACAGGCTTGTTTCTGTTCTAGAAGGAACTGAGTTTGGGTGCAACCTCTTTTCTTTTGCATTGATAGTTAATCCTGTTCCATAAATGAATGAAAATCACTATGATTTTTTGATAGTCTAAACCCATGCCTTTACAGTTTTTCTGTCCAAAAAGCCTTCAATGATAAAGTTACTGTTTTTATAGGACTAATAAGGTGATTAGGACACCATATTGAAAAAAGAAAATAGTCTTTACTGAAAGTTTTAACCACTTGTGCGGGAGTTCCAGCCCAAAGTCAGGACAACATTACATGACAGAGTACAAGGTCATGTCCTACAACAGAGAAGACAAGACATATATGACTATTTAAATCTTGTTATTGGCCTCTCAGTGTAGGGTTCATGAAGTAAGACTGTCACAGAGAGTGAAGAATCCAGAATGAAGTGAATACAACGTTTATTTGGTGTTCAGGAAGAAAGACTTTCAAAACCAGAAGGCAGCATGGAGGAGATGTGCTCTGTGGTGTGTTTGGTGTTGATCTCAGCTGCTCAGCTCAATACCTGCATCCTCCATGAACCCACCACGCCAGTTGGTGTTCACAAAGTACAGATTCAGCCCTGGGAGGTGGGGAGCACTTCTGGACTTCACAGACCATACCAAGAACTTTTGCATCCCTTTCCTTTGCTTCTCAATGAAGTTTTCTGTCTTAGCAGAATAAGATTTTGTTAAGATTACTTTTGTGATAGGTCAGCCCTGTTACAGAAATCTTCTGTGATATTTTATCACCCACCTTTATATAAACCAGCACTGCTTGGCAAGAATATAATGCACCTGGATATACTAAGATTTCCTACTAACACTGACTTTGTTGAGATCTTCAAACATCCCCCAAACAATTGCTTTTGGTCACTTGGTGTATTTCTACCTTTAATTTCAGTATTTAATTCCATAACTACATTTCAAAATGAAGGAAAGAAAGGGGAAAAGCTGGATATTGGTATTCCAGAAACTAATCTGTGCAAAATTGCTGCTATCATTATTTTCAGATATGGAAATGGAATAGGTGATGCAGTATATCACTGCTATGTTCTGTTTTAATTTTATTTCTAATGTTCATTGTCTTTTTCCCTTTTTTTAACTTTCGGTTTCTTGCAGAGACAATGCAGCAATTGCTGGATTTTATAAGATAGAAATCAACAGTCTGATTTCACAGGAACAGCAGGAAGTTAATGGGAATCACCTATATCCATTTTTTCCCATTTACACAAAAACATTTCCAAAGAAAACTTAAAATGAGAAATATGATAGAAGAAATTAGGAGAACATGAAATTTCCTCGGAAACTATTGCATCAAATAATTTTAATAATCTATTTTTTCCCAACCAAACAAATCTGCAGGGTTCTTTTCGTTAAGTAAGCTAATTAAAAAATATATATCTGTTTTTGATGCTGTTGCTGGAGATACAGCCAGCTGAGGCATATACTGAACTGCTTTTATATTAAAAAGTTGTCAGTGCACATAAGTGTTTCTCCTCTGTTGTCCTACAACTTTGAAACTCCCATCTTTTCCCACTTCGGTTTATAAACCACCAATACTTTAACCCCTAGCAAGTGCTAAAAAAGTAATTTTCTTTTCCTTCTTCACTGTCATGAGCATAAGTGTGTGATGGGTGAATATAAGACAGGGATTGTTATATTGATATGACCTTTTAGACCTTTTGTGTAAGTCATTTACAGAATATGTTATTTTGGAGATGTCATTAAAATCTGTCCTCTCATAGTGCCATAGGGCTGAGCTCTGTGTTCAACATGATGCATTTTTATGAAGATGTAATACAGTCTGGGTAGCATTTTCAGCTGTTCAGGTATCTACATCCCAATGATGAAAGATTGATTCACCTTTTAGGATGAAATATGGTCTGGCTCTACCCACAACAGTATATTAAACAGAGCTGAGAACAGTGCCAGGCATGGGAATGTGACTGCACAGACTGCAGAATTTCTCAAGCAGCTCCTTGCAGGCTTTTTGCTTTTGCCAGCTCTATCTTAAAGAGCTCCTGAGTTCAGTTTGGAAGCAGGATTCTTCCAGTGACCTGACCCAGGCGGCACTGTCCAAGCAGGCTCTGTCTGGAGGCTGAGAATTTACTAGTACTGTGAAACCTGGGCTCTTCTATGTCAGCTGGCCTCAGAGATAGAGAGGCATGTTCCCAGGCATGTCTGCATACCCAAAGAAGTAGACATAAAAAATGCCTGCAAGTCTCTTTGTAGGTAGAATCAAATAGTTTTCAGTATCCTTGACATGCCAGGCCATCCTGTTCTTGTGATCTGTTTGGCTAAAATAGGAAACAACTGTGGCCAATATTTGGCAGAAACCTAAACACATGTGTTGCAGCTCGATTTCTCAGTGATGCACAGCTAAATAATATGTTTAAAGATGAACTGAATTTGTTTTTCATCCTGTCAGCATATGATTATAGTTCTTCTTGTGTGAAAATTTTAGTTCCTTCCCCTAGTGGATTTCCCTAGGATTGTTTTCCCATGTGTGAAGTCTGCTTCCACAAGAGGTATTCCTGAAGCACTGTGTGTGGGAACAGGTATTGCCTTCTTGCTTTTGTCCAAGGGGGTTTTTAAGATGGCCAATGTGTACAGCCAAGACATCACGACCAGGGGCTATGAAAGAGAAGACACACCTTCTCTCTCTCCCTGCCCTGTCACCAGTCTTTCCAAAACATTGCAATTGTCAGAATAAACACATGGAGAAGCTGGAGATAATTGCAATGTTTTGGAATGAACAGTGTCTTCAGCAAATATCCTACAGGTGTTCTTTTGTCACACAGCTTAAAAAAAAATCAGGAAACTTTCTAGAGGAGTAACTTCATGAAGTTGCCCCTACCCCAGAGGACACTCTCACCTCTGGCAATCAAGCAGTGCTTTTTGCAGAGAACCAGGACACCAGGCAGCTCCCTTTAGAACTAAGACAAATCAGTAGCTCCAGAAACCAAAGGAAATCCAGCTGGCTCCAAATTTGTAATACATTACTGAATTGTCAAACTCAACTGTTTATGAGCACAAGGTTCATACCTGTTATCAATACTAGAGCCAGAGGTGTTAAGGGAAGGTTTTTGTGTAACCAAACACACCTTTTAAATATAGGTTGATCTATCAATTGTTCCAAAATGCCTCTGTGCACTCTAACAGATGATTTGTTTGTAAGTCAGGCTGTGGACAAAGGTAAACTAGAAAAAATTCCCAAATGCCTATAGTTGGGAAACTCAAGCTTGCTTGTGTTGCAGTTTAATTAGTTTTTTGGGGTTTACTTTGTTTTGTTTCATTTAGACACAAAAAAATTTTAACAATTCAAAAGCATTTTAGGGGTGCTGGATGTAATTCATCCTACTTAACTGTAATGCAGATGTCTACATCTCAGGCAGTCTCCCTGGAATCTCTTCTTCTGTGGAGAGAAAGGGACTTTGTAAGACATGCTTCAGCTAATCCTAATGTGTCTGTCTTCAGAAGATGAGTGAAACATGCTCTGAAAGTGCCTGTATCACTGCCTGATGATGAAGGAAGGCTTCAAGATGTATGTCATGCATGTCTAAAACTGAGATGGATCCCACTCGCAGTGTTTGTAGATTGTTTGGCCAGATTAATCACCAGCTCCAGGTCTGCAGAGATTTGTTTACAAGGCAGTGTATCCAAGTTGAATTGTATTCTCTTGAGCAAATATCAAAGTGGTGAAACATCTCTCCTTTAATACAAATGACATTACAGTGATGTACATCAGTGAGTGCACTCTAGAAAAACTCTGTAAAAAAATCCACAAAAACATTATGACTAAGGATTAGGCAAATGAAAAAAATAAGCAAGCAAACACACATCAAAATCCACAACATGTTAAATTAAGATCCCTAAATATTTAGAAACCATTAGGAAAGGGACATCAAGAAAAAAGATGAAAATTGTACTACCCTTATTTTGGAGTAAATGATTTTAAAAAAAAAGATAAAAAAGAGATTATATAACTCCTCATGTAATTAAGTAATAAAATATTAAAAGTTCTCTAGAAAGTATTTTATTTGAGATGAAAATTTATAGGTACAATCTTATATTTTACTTGAATTAAATATGTTCATCTATGTTTAATAAAACCATTTTGTTTGGTATTAATTTGCCTTAAATATTTGCCATTAGTGCTGTTTAAGTGAGTACCTGGTTTGTTCCAGTGCTAGACAACCTGTTGGTGTCAATTTGTCATCTGAGCTGAGAAATCTTAGTGTGTGTAAAAATCATGAGGCAGATATGCAAAAACCATAAGTTCTGAAATTGCAACCTAAAACAGTCAGGATGCATTTTGCAACTTTGCATGAGGATCCATTTGTGTGCATGTGTGACTTAAACTGCTTAAAGGAGAATTATCTTCACTAAAGTCAGTATGAACTTACCACAGCCCAAGGCTATCTTCAAATACAAAGGAAATAATACATCACTCCTCTGACTCTTTTTAGGAGCTGTTTTTCCTGCTTCAGCCAGGATCTGCTAAGGGCTGAACTCCTTGCTCCCTTCAGCTGCTGAGGAGTGAACTCATTGCTCCCTTCAGCTGCTGAGGAGTGGAAATGAAGTGGGAGGTGCTGAGCCCTTCTCCCTGGTATCCAGTGATAGGATCTGCAGGAATGTTTTAAAGCTGCACCACAGGAGGTTCAGACTGGACATGAGGAAGCATTTCTTTACCAAGAGGGTGGCCAAACACTGGAATAGGCATTCTTAGAAAAGTGTTCAATGCCCCAGGCCTATCAATGTTTAGGAGGCATTGACACAATGCCCTTAATAGCACACTTTTACTTGGCCAGCCCTGAACTGGTCAGGCAGCTGGACTTGATGATCCTTGTAGGTCCCTTCCAAATGAACTATTCTATTCTATTCTATTCTATTCTATTCTATTCTATTCTATTCCATTCCATTCCATTCCATTCCATTCCATTCCATTCTATTTACATGAAGCCCCTCATGCATCCATCAGTGCTCTTTTGTTCCACGACTTTGGCACTGCTAACATCACACTTCCCTATACCATTCCTTTCTCCTGCAGTCTTTCATCCATCTCTGCATCCATTAAGAAATTAATGATGCTGAACTGTTGCAAGATATAAATTGTTTGTGTTAAATAGTGTCTGGCATATACATGAAATGAGATAAACAGAAACTGGGAATAAATTGGTTGTTATTTAAATGAGGCAAAGTCCTATGGGGATAAATCTCTGAATGTGTAACTTGAGATCATTCAAATGCACACACTTATAGAAGCTGAGTGAAAGCTTGTATTATATGCATTTTCTGTGATTCAAGTTTGCAGTTTAAACATCTTAATACATTTTAAATATACAAGGAGGAAAAATGGAGTGTGCAGCAAAGCAAACTAATGTGTTTTGCATAATACAGCTTATATTTTTGATAAAGATGAAGTGCCAAAGGACACTTCAAACAAAGTGTGCCCCACTTGATTTTTTTGAACACATGCACACAGAAATGCAATTATTTATTTAAGTGATTGTCATGGGTTAGCATAGTTTGAGTTTTGAGGAAAGACTCCTTCAGCCTCGGAAGTGATTTTTTGCACAGAGGTGCTTACAGTTTCCTCTAGACCTGACCTAACCAATCAACTGGCTCGTTGGAATATTGACAACTTCTTTAAGCCACTTAAGAAGCTTGGTACGCCTCTGTGATACACATTTAAGAACGTACAAAGCCCGGGAGGCTGTCTCTGACTTCCGGCGTTCGGGCAGGTAACTGGGGGAGGCCTGGGGCACGGCCCAGCGGGGCCGGGCCGGCCAGGAGACCACCCTGGAGCGGCCCTGTTCCATCTGCGGCCCGGGCCGGCCCGGCCCCCCCAGCCCTGCTCCGGCCCCAGCCATGCTTCGGGCGGGCCAGGCCCCCTCAGCTGCTCCGGACGGGCCATGCCCCCCCTCACCCAC
>VXAD01000124.1:21453-45856 GCA_013399195.1 Dicrurus megarhynchus | reverse complement strand
TAACCCTCGAAAGCAGTTGTGGGGAAAGCTGCAAGTTGAGGGAAGGGATTTTCACAGGCAAGGAGAAACCATTCCGGGCGGCCTTGCTGTGACACTGAGCCACAAGAGAACTGTTTAACTGTTTTCGTGTGGAGATGTCTCCATAGCATGAGCAAGAGAGACTCCTCTCCCTAGGTGGACTGAGAAAGTTCTTACAGAGATGGTAAACTGACTCTGGAAAACCTTGAGGGTTGTTTTTTCATGTTGTTGGTGGGAGGAGGAGAAGAAGGTGGGGGGAGGAGAAGTGTTCTGAAGGTTTAGTCTAACTTTTTTTCCTGCCTTTTAGTTCTGTTAATAAACTTCTTTATGCTTTTAAGGTTTAAGTTTTGTGCCTGCTTTGCTTTTCTCCTGGTTCTTATCTCACAGAAGGAAAATAAGTAAGTAATGGGCATTTTGAACCAAACCACTACAGTGATGTATGTATGAAACAGTGTTGTTCAGACACAGTTTTATTTCTTTATATGACAAGGTGGTACAGAAAAGGAAAGGAAAAAAAAAAGCTTGCCTCTACAAAAGAAAATGAAGAACATTTAATGTTGCAGATATGTAGGTGTATGTATAAGAATATATAATTAATACTTAACAAAATACCGGTTTCATCTTAGGTTAATTGTAGGCCCTTGAAGCATCTTTAGAAGATAATTAAAGCAGAGAAATGGTGCACTTTGACCCTGCTTTCCTTCACAATTAGGGCTTGATTGCACTACAGCTTTCAGCAGAGATGTGACACATCAAAAACATTCTAAATTCCAATGATGACAGAACATAAGCTGTTGCTCCAGGCTGGCTGCAACCTGGGAAATGCATGGCACGTCTTTATGTGTTCCATTGCTGCATATTGTGCAGCAAGTGATCGAAGTCATAGCTCAATACAGCTAGGAGCAAACACCTGTTCCATTTAAGAATTTAAATTGCTTAGCCAAAGCATGCCTGGTTGGACTTGATGATCTAGGAAGTCTTTTCCAACCTTAACAATTCTATGCATCTATAATTACAGGATTCAGTACAGGTCATCTCTTGACATTTGCATGCTTGTATTAGCTTAAATCATGATGGTTCCTTCACATTGTCAAACACCAGAGTAAGGAAACATAGGCATTATTTTATTTTTTCCAGCTTTTCCATCTGTGTGTGAAGTGGGCTACCCTTTGACACAGTATTATAAAAAAAAGTGAGAAGAGGTTTACTACACTTGAAAAAATCCCTATTCTTTCCATTCTTTGTCCTGTAAAAATAAAAGATTTATATGAAAATGGCCCAATAATTTTTAGTGAGTAGAGTTTTTGCTTTTAAAGGATTCTTTAAAATCAAAGAGCTTTCATATTTCTTTCTTTCCTTTCTCTGGTGGCAATTCTTAGCTTTTCACCATGTTCCTCTGCTGCAACTTCTGCATTATTTCACACTGACTAGTATTAATTTAGAACTAGAAGTTCTGGCACACTTAATGAGTTCTTCATATGTCTTTATTATTCCTTTTTTTTCCTTTACATTAAATTTTCACATTTTTTCACTAAAGATCTGTACATTAAATCTGTCCACATGACAGCCAGGCCTGAGTTATCTCCCAATCTATGATGTACTGCTATTTTTTTAATATATATTTGGTTTAATTCTTAGAAAAGAACAGAAAGCTTTGTACCTACAAACAGAGCGCTGTTGTGTACTTTGCATGTGAACTAAGGAATCTCTCTTCTTTACCCACAGTTTACTGCCATCATTGAATTTTTATGGGGAAAAATATGGTTCAGTTTGTCTGGATAATACCAAGATATACATTGGTGTCACTATGAGATGATAAGATTTTAAAGGATTTTTTTTTTTTCCTGAAGATGCTTATATGGCTGCTATATTTGCATTTGGCTTTGGAGGTGTTTGTTTGTGTGTCGTGTTCCTCCTTGTCCTGTCTTTTAAGGATTCACTTACACAGTCAAACCAACTGACTTGTAGCAGCAATTTCATAGATTTGATGTTTAAAATGTATCATTATGTGTCTGACTTCTTGTAATAAGGCTTACGGTGCCCAGAGAAGCTGGGGGAGCCCCATCCCTGGCAATGTTCAAGGCCAGGTTGTATGGGGCTTTGAGCTGCCTGGTCTACTGGAAGGTGTCCCTGTCCATGGCAGGGGAGATAAGAACTACATAATCTTTAGGGTCCTTTCCAACCCAAGCATTCTATGCCTCTGTGATTCTGTGAATGAAATTTTTATGATCCATAGAATTGTTTTTTTTTGTAACAATAGAAATGAAAAATGATAACCACTAAAAGTTCATGGCTGAATTAGAGTATTTGATTTATGTAGAGAAGTGAATGTGAGCATTTAGTGCAACTCGTGCAACTTTACTTTTCTTCCTGTCTTTACATGACACAATGTGTAGCAAGTGAAGGCAAACAACTTTTTTCAGTGATACTTTCCCTCTGGTCTCATAACACACTGATGCTCTTCCACACCCAGGCAACCCCTCCTCCTGGTTCTCTACAGGCCTTGGTTGTTCCTTGTGTAGCAGCCCCTAGGCCCATCAGTGCTGTGTGTACAGGTGCAGCCTGCAGCAGTGCTGGGGGATGTCCCAGTGCACGCACACAGCCACACACGCACATGTGCTCGTGCGTTATACGGCCACTACCGCCCATGAGATCTGCACAAGCCAAAATCAGTACTTCACTGGCACTGGATCTGGTCCAGCAGAACAATCTACTCATATACACACTAAAGGATATCTCCATTGGATAGCACTGGAGAGTTCCAATGGATAGCTGATGGCCCCTAGACCTACTTAGACCACCTATGTGGCCACCAGGTGCAAGGCTTGGCCAGACAAGCAAGTATGCAGCCGTCTTACTCATCTCTGCTTCCTTCATTCTCCCCTTCTCTGTTTAAATCATGCCCAGAACAAGATCTAAAGAGAATATACATTCACAAAGGACTTCTGAAAGCCTATATCTTTCAAATATTGGCTCTTTTACCTTACAAACTCCAGTGTGACTGGTACAATAATCTTATTTAAAACAGCTGGATTTGCATTAGATTTTCTCTGCTTTAGAACAAGGCAAATATTTCCATTTTATAGTAGTTCAAACACTCAAGGAGATGTGGGAAATTGTTTGAGCTTCTTGTAGATAAAAATCAGAAAAAAATGGATGCAGTGGAATTTAAAAATATGTTTTGGCTATTCGTTTTCCAAATACCTTTGTAAGGATGTTGTCCATAATTACACATAGTGCAGTAAGGACGGTTTTACCAAAGCAGTTTTTTAATTCTAATGTAATTTCTTTTTAAGACCACATAGTAAGTAAGTAAAGTACTTTATATTCTGCAATAATTAGTGTTATGTGGAGAATCCGAGTTGTCTTTTTTCAGTATAATTCTTTTTTATTTTAAAGTAGATAAGTCAAGTACATATTTTAACAAAATTATGATCATCTTAACTATAAAAGAGTTTAAAAAATATGTCCCAACCATTAAAGTTAATGCCTTCAGAATGATTTATATATCTGCCATTAAAAGGCTGTGCAAGACAACACAGAGTTAAAATAAATTCCTTTATCACCAGTTGCTAAATCTTTGATATACATATCATTAAAATAGAGTATGGGGGGAAATATGTGACTCCATCAGAAATTGAGGTCAATTAGTGACTCGTTATGAAAAAGCAGTGAAATTGATTTGTAACTGTATCTCTTCAGGCTGCTGCCATTCTCTAGAGTTAATAATAAAATCTGAATTCTGACAAGAAGAGTCATTAAAACACTTCATAGGCAAGAGTTATTCATTACTTTAAAACTTATTATCTTGTATTTATTCCTTTCTGCTAAAAAGATTTGTCATGTCCAAGAGATTAATGATTCTGAATACGAAAGAGATGGCTGACATAAGTTGTACTTTTCAGTGTTTTCAAGTGATTTACATGCAATCTGGGTCCTTTGTACTGTTTTTAAAAATTACTGCTCTCGAATCTCACACCTTTATTTATTAATTTCCCTTCAAGAGTGTGGCACCACAGGGCCTGAAAATTTCCTGCTTACATTTAATAAGAAACTTGGAATGTACTGTATTTCAATCAGTTTTATTTCACTTACATTTATATTTTAAAATATCCAATTTGTTCAATTTATTATCAACTTAAATACATCAGGAAAACTCTGTTTTCATCTCTCTGTCTATGTCTGCCTAGGAAAGCATTCACTGGATAAGAGTAGTAAGGTTTTACTGATCTTTTTATCCCTGAATTGTAAAAGTTTAAAGTCTGCTGGATTTGTGTTTATGATTCCTCTCTAATCATCTGTCCAGAACGAAACTTTTAACAAACTGAAAACTAAATTCCCATTCAAGAGGAAATTAGCCAAAACACTGTAAACTTTGTGAAAAATATGGATACCATACTTACCAAGAATTAAAAAATTACTGGTCAAAAGTGCTCAGAGAATTTCCTGTTTAGTATTACTGCATTGCATAATGCTGCAATACTTGATTTTTCCTACTAAAATACTATTTCACACTGGAATTTTGGCTTCTCATTTTTATTAGGTAATTCATCCATATAGGATGTTTACAGCATCTTAGTACTCCTAACTAATGAGCTGTAGCTTGTTCAGAAAAGGTGAGTGGGTTTAGCACTCACAGTTTGCATTTAATTTTTGCTGTGAACTCAAGCAGATGGGTTCCAATGGCAGCACACTTCTAGTAAGACTATGTATGTTATGGAGTAGGGGGATAATAAGAAAAGTTCCTCCCCTTAAAATTCCCCCAAATGTACTTTGTGTGCACGATGAGGTTGAGTTCCCTGCAGCACTGCGTGGTGTTGGTCTCTGAGGTGTGCTTTGGGGTTGTGCTCAAGAACTGCTTCACTGTACAAACGTGCAATGAACCTGAAAGAACGTGATCTGCAATTTCCAAGCTGCTGTGAGGTTGGGAAGAGAAGGGACAGTCATTGTTCTTCAGATAAAAACATCTGCTGTGTCATCACAGGAAGGACACAAACCTGTTGGAGTGAGTCCAGAGGACACAATGTAGATGTTCAGAGGGCTGGAACAACTCTCCTATCAGGACAGGCTGAGAGAGCTGGGGTTGTTTGGCATGGAGAAGAGAAGGCTCTGTGGAGACCTTAGACCATCTTCCGGTACCTAGAGGGGCTACAAGAAAGCTGGAGAGGGACTTTCAGGAAGGGCATGTAGTTATAAGACAAGCGGGAATGGCTTTAAACTGAAAAAGAGTAGGTTTAGATTGGATATTAGCAAGAAATGCGTTACAGTGAGGATGGTGAGGCACTGGAACAGGTTACTCAGAGAAGCTGTGGCTGATGCATCCCTAGAAGTGTTCAAGGCCAGGCTGGATGGAGCTTTGAGCAACGTGGAAGTGTGTCCCTGCTCATGTCAGGGGGATTGGAACTAGATGGTCTTTAAAGTGCCTTCCAATCAAATCATTCTATGATTCTATGAATCAAAGATCTTCACAACTCTCATGCTGGAGAGCACCAGCAGAAGTGTAAACCATACCAAAAGAAACAGTGAGGTGAGGGCAAGCCTTCAATAAACTCAATAGGCCTGAGAGAGTGACATCTCTTTCCAGAGGAAAGAAATAGGTTTGATTTCTAGAAGCAAGGCTTGGTAAGTGGCAAGGTAGGAGATTTTAGCACATGTTAAAGAACTCAGTTTCATCACAGATAATAATCTCTGAAAACGTAACTGACTCTAGTAATGGGCTCTATTTCTTCATAGTTATCTGTGCATGGTACTGCTGTCTGTGTGTGCATGTGGGTTTGCATTTCTACATGTGCATCTGAGGGCTGAGGTGTCCAAACATGATGTTTAGAGTCTTTTGTCTGGTCTGCCAAGGATGTAGGCAGAACTCTGTATGGGTCACTACCTTGAGGACAGGAAATTGTGTATGCTTGACCACTTTCATTAGCAGGCTGCAAATATTTCATATTCTTTTGTGAAAGCCGTCACAAAGAATAAACAAGGTTTTGGGAGAAATGGTCTCCTTGTGCTGTCATGCTGAGTAGAGCTTCCTCTTAGATCTTCCATGAAGAGTGATTGGATTTCCATTTTCCCATTTTTTTTTCTGTTTTTCTCAGCTCAGCAGAAATTTAGTAGCTTTTTACACATTATTTTACTAACTTTCATTTGTAATTAAAGTAAATGTAAAAATCCTGCATATTCCAAGCCATATCTAGAACATGCAAAGCTGGTTACCCATAATGAATACAGGCAAATTATGAAAGCTTGTTCCAGTTTAGAGCTGAATCCTGGTTATAACCCTCTGTTTTTTAAAAACAGTCGTAGGCATCAAGAATCAGCTTTTTTCTTTCTCTTCATAGGTGATTAGTTCTGTTTGAATGAAAACTTACACTAGAGGATCCAAACACAGTAATACATTTTTCTTTTGTCTTTCAGAGCATGATGGATTTAGGATGTGTGTACGTGAGTTTTTTCTTTTGTGAATGTGATTTCTGATTAATTTCTGCATCTTGGTCTTAATATGAAGCAATCTCTGTGAAAGTATAGTAAATCTCTCCATGTCACATAAGATTGTTGTTCCATTATTCTTCTGCAGCAACTTTTCCTCTTACCCTGATCACCCAAACAAAACAACCCTTCGTGACTCTGAAAATGCACTATACAGGGTTGTATATATGAGAGGCAAGTGGAATACTTAAATAGCCCACCAGATTTTTAGTTTCTGTAATCAAGAATAGTTTTTTGCACTCCTACATGGACAGTTCTAGCATGCAAGATTTTTCAATTTTTCATATCCAGAGTGCCTTTTTTCTTTGAACAAGAAAAAACCTTATTCTGAAAATATTAGTCCCTGTACTAGCCTGAGCCTTACTTATTAAAGACTATAGTCAAAAGCAGTAGTTTTCCCATGCCACCAGTAAATCTGCTGGGGCCAGAACAGCTTGGAAACAACGTGACCTGGAGGTCAAAAGAAAGTTAAAGCAGAATAAGAGGAATGTATAGAAAGTAAACTGTCTGTTCCATATAAACAGCTTGTGTGGATATTGCCATCTGACTCTGAGGAAGTCTTTGGGTGAATTTTCTTTATAGATATAAATAAACCATTTTAACTTGCATATAGATGTAATAATGTAATAATTTAGTGGTTGCACTGTAAACATCCCCCACATCCTTTTTTATGAAGCCTTACTTCTGTCCTTTTCCTTGTCCTAATTATTCTAGTGCAAAGGTTACTGTTAAGTTTGCATTAAACTGAAATAGTTGACTAGAACTGGGCTAGAAGTCTGCAAACCTGTGCTTGCAGTGATTGTCTATGGAAAATAGATGTGCACAAGAGAAACCAATTATTTTTTAAAATTTTATATGGGCTTTAGTTACCTGGGGTTTGAAAACAGAACATTTTTCAGATCAGATCTGTGCAGGGAGAGAACAGAAGGCCTATTTATCATATATTAGCCTGTAACTATTATGTGGATGCAGTTAAAGTGAAAAAAATCAAACAGAAATCAATTATTTGCTTCTTGGTTTAGTTCTGTCATAAATATGGTGTTTAATATGGAAGTTTCTCTGTTCACTTGTACCATTTTATTAACAGCTATCAAATCCAACTGCTTACCTTCTGGTATTGTTTCAGTTGAGTAATTCTCTTTTAATTAGTAGGACTTTCTATGATTATCTTCCTTAACATTTTAGTTAATCAGTTTCCAAACGCCTGGGAAAGTAGCAAGAAAGAGAAAGAAAAGAAGAAATGTACCAACACAATTAATTTTGTTTAGCTTCAGTATCCTCTAAAAGTATCAAATGGAGAAAGTGTCCTTCAGTAGCCCATTCACCTTCAGTAAAGCACTATCATATCTATATTCTGATATGGTGCTGATTCTAATCAGTGGATTCTATTATAGGCCTTTAAGCAAAAAAAGAAAGTGCTGATGAAGGCCATAAAAATAAATGAGGCTTATTGCTTCTTGACATCTTTAGCACTTTCTGAGGTTTCCTGAGTGAGCAGGGGTAGCAGACAATAGCTGGAAGATTGTGTGTAAGATAATGAGAAAAATAAATGCATCCTCAGAAGCAGCCAGCAGGAACTAGGGCTAACATTCATTACGCAGGGTCTAGGCTGCTCCCAGTATGATGTTATTAATTTGTGGAATGAGCTAAGAGGTGTGAAAGAAAGCTGATGTTTGCTCCTAACCTTCCTGGCCAGCATTTTGAATATTAACAAAGAGGTCAAATGCATTATCTCCTTGAAATTGTCTCTGTCTCTCTCCCGTTTTCCTTCGGTGAGAAGTGAAGCAAAACATACCTCTTAGAAGAAAGGGATGTGGGAAGCACCTCCTGCCCTCGCTTTCGTCAAAGAAAAAAATACGACTGAATGGAAAATAGGTGATGGAGATGAGGCTGTGTTTTAGAGGTGATATGGGGAGAGAATATTCTTCAAATTCAAAAGGCAATCTCAGTTCCCTTTGCAGGACTGTTCTGGGCGTGAGAGTTTAATAGCAGAATATGTGAGAAAGTGAGTATAGTATTTAAATGTTCACACAGCAAATTCCAATTCTTGTATTCAGAGCCTCTCAGGAGTAATCTGCACCATATCTACTTCAGTGTGAGGGTAGGTCAGTATTTATTTGTTCTTGGGATGTAGATCAGATCTACATTTCATGTGCTTTCATAGCACTGAAGGCCAGGCTGTGTATATTCTGTATGTATGCATGGCAGCTTCTGCCTGCTGTGGAGTTTTATGCAGTTTAATTATTTGTATGAGTTAACTAACCAGAAATAGACTCAAACTGTGATTAGTGACATAGCAAAAGAGCACATTCTTAATCACAAATTGGAGTATTTTGGAAGAAAACCTGTGTTTGTAACTAAATTTACACTGACTATGCATGTAGGTCATTTGGTGTAACAAAATCATGAGCAATGTTGTTGATTTAATAGGCAATTTAGTCAACAGGAATTCTACACCAAAGATATTTTAACTGCTTCCTGTACAGGTCTCACAGAGAAACACACACACACACTCACTTAATCCAAAGTATTCTAAGTAACTCTGCTGGCTTCACTGAAAATCAGTTTAAAGTTAAGCATACATAATTCCAAGACCAAAGTTACTTTTTTTAAATAGCCTTGCAATCTGATCATAGAAATTTTACAACCAGAATAAAAGGAAAAATAATTAGATGGTTTATCTTCTGTTTCTTACTCACTTTACTGTACTTGAACATAAGAAACAAAGACATAGATGTGGCAAGACAAAGTGCTTCCTTTCCTTTTACATTTGTACCTCTTGACCTTGAAAATCCAGCAGGGAATGATAACAGTATGTACAATAAACTGGGACAAAATGTTAACATGCCAACCTTACAAAGGAATGGTCTGGAAAGTGTGAGTGAAACACAGTCCCTTTGCTCACTCATCTAACAGTGATTCTGTTCAACTGACATTAATCTATTTTCTGAAGCAGAGAAAGCACAAAAGGAAGGTATTTTGTCTTTGTTCAAGTATTTTGTGACTATATTTTGGCAGGTTTGTTTTGCTGAACTGTGGAAGAAGTGTGGATATGCTCTGAATCTGGAATACAGAATGATTAGGAAGCAGTCAAAGCTAAGACCAAACAGAATATTTGAGAAAGAAACCCAGTCTTCTCTTGCAGTTTTCTTTCAGTTTTGGTTTGTTTTTTTTTTTTTTTTTTGAAATGCACTCAGGTACCAATACCTGCAAATTTGCAAATAAAGTTTTCAAAAGGCAGAAAAAGCCTTCTTCTATATGGTGCTGCATAAGAAGCCTTAACTATATCTTCAGAATATTTCCAAATTCTTTCTTTACTTTCCTTTCACACTTTCACAAGGCTTAGACTGGAAGCCTAAATCAGTAGGTTCTGCTTCTGATACATTGAATATCTACATATTGAGGCCCAACACTTGATGCTTCTATTCCATTCAAGGACTCTTCACCATGAAGGTCTCAAAGTATTGAGTTTTTTCTTTAATTGCAGATTTTCCATAATATAATGAGCTAAGATAATACAAAGCCTGCGAGCCACCAATTTAATCATTCTGAAGGAGAAGTGACTGACATTGCATAGAAAAAAAAGAGGTGATGCAATTTGAGCAATTTGAAGAGGTAGATCATATCAGGCTAGATATCACAGTAGATGGCTTTTACTGAAAATTAATTAATAAGCAGAAGAAATGTACTGCTAAATACAGAAAATAATTTGGCTTAGAAACACATTTAACACTTTTTAAAGATCAAGGTGATATTGCTTAGTGCAGAAACTATAAAAGTGGGGAGTTGATAGCAAGTTCAACTGAAAGGGAAACCTTAGCCTAGAAAGAGGATAATACTGAAATTCCTCAAAAATCAATTTTGGGAACAGTCATGTTTAATAGTTTTATTTATGACCTTGGCATAGAAGCAAAATTGGGAAGCATCATTTGGAGGACAAAAGAGTATTGCCTCATCATACTGAAGGAACTAAATGACCTTGAGATCAGAGGTAATAGGAACAGGATGAAATTCATAAAGTGCAAGGGGATAGTATAAAATAAACTTGGAAGCGTGGTTTCAAACCTGTCCACTATCATCTAGGAATACATTAGTTAGAAAAAGCTGGAAGAGAAGGGCCTTGTCACAGGAGTTCATCAATGAAAGACTATTAATTTTCAATATGATCCAACTGTGAAAAAGTCAAACAACTTCTTAGGACATACAAGTAATTTTTAACACAGATATCACAAGACTCATTGTGCATGAATCCAAGGAGTTTTTGTCTCAAGAAGAGAGTACAATTCAGATGATATGTATTCAAGAAAGATGTATCAAATGATATAAAGATTTCTTTTTCATTATTACAATGTTCAAACATTTGAACAGTGGCTGTGAAAGACAGTGGAATCTTAATCCTTGAGATATTCAAAGTCTGACTAGACAGAGACTGAGCAACCTGATCTCATTGACCTTGACCAGGATTTGTATTAAATGACCTCCAGATATCCTGTCCAACCTTGACTTTTCAGTTATTCTTTGATTCTAACCATGGTTTCGTCAAAAAAAATTTTTCGTAGTCTAGTGGCACTAACAGTGTCACAAGATATAACAACTTTGCAGATAAATCCTGATGAATTTATGAAAGGTATTGTATGATTTCTGGCTTTGGGGATTTGCTTGGACATATTTCCATCAGTTCCTGCTCTGAAATTTCCCTGATGGTTGATGAATTAATGATGTCCAAGATATCAGCAGCTTCTAGCAAGAAAAGTTCCCTGTAACAAAAATCTTTAGGGTTTTGGACATTTTGATCAGGATGAAGATCCTTCCTGGTCCCAGATGAGGCTGTTATTGTGACTAAAAACATTAACAAGACATATTCATCAGTGAAAGAAGTAGATGTTTTTTTTTTTGTTTTGGTTGGTTTTTTTTGTTTTGTTTTGCTTTGCTTTCGTTAAAATAAACAGAACTAAGCAAACCCCAATTCCATTCCATCCTCAACAACTGATATTGGATACTTCTATTCCTCTCAACCTCTGTTTACCACAAAGTCTTAAAAGTGTAGAAGAAATACTTTGGGGGTTGGACCTAGATGATTTTCCAGGTCCCTTTCAACACGAACCATTCTGTGGTTCTGTGAAATCTAACCAGCTGCAGTGTGATCTGGTAAAGAGTCTGAACTTTGTGTGCATCATTGGGAGCAGGCAGTATAAAGATAATTTGTATTTTCATGAAGGCAGTGTGAGAAGTGAAAGGTGAGAATGGGCAGCTGCAATCTTTACAAACCCATATAGAATTTCACAGATTTTTGAAAGAACTGCCATGAAGAAGCCAAGTTACAGCATGTGTTGCCAAAGATAAATTCTTTCAATATAAGGTTGCTGGTTGAAAACAAGATCAGTATCGACCTATAGCAAATATCTTCCCATGCTGATAAGAAATTGTGCTTAATTGCAAACGTTAAGTTTTTTAACTTAAGCTTCCTACCATTGTGCACTGCATCTTTTAGATAGAACTGCTATAAATACATTTAGTTCTCAACTCCACAGCTTTTTTTTTTTTTTTTAGTTCCTATTCCTGTATGTAAATTAAGCTAATTTTTCTGATCTGGGAGTATATTAATTAATGCTGGAACAGCCATCTGAAATTCTTTCAATTGTTTTACAGAGATTTAAAGCCCCTGCATATGTCATCAGTAAAGATTTTCTTTTGATAGCCTGTTGACACAAAATGTTCCACATGGTTGGATTAAATCCCAGTTATTTAGAATATCTTCTACAATTGTCTTGGTATACCTTTAAGAAAATCCATTATCTCAGAGTTACATTTGACAAGTGGAAGTGAGAATTATTACAAAGTTTGAATACACAATGTGAGCTATTATGTGGTAATTTCCTAAAACATAATAGAGTCTGGGTTATTTTTAAATTTTTAAATATAAATGTCATATGATATTAATTGAAAGCTGCAGAGACACTGAAGTAAAGAATATCAAAATGGCTTCCAGCTATCTAACAGATTGTTGCAACAAAATGTCTCCTCTATAAAAGATTCTGTTCATAATGATCACAAGAATTAAGGTTTCTTTAAATCTTTAGCTCTTTATTGGTAGAATTCTGAATTAAGCATGACTTTATTCACTATATTTATACCAATTAAGTAAGTTTGTATTTCCATTATTTACTTCTCTTCAGACCAAGTAATTATATCGATTATTATCACTCCCTAGAGGTATTTTCAATTTACAGGTTTGCCAATTCAATGCTACCAATATACCATTACAAAATAAGAACTTTGTTTCAGAAATCTCCTTTAACTTGTTCTCTTGGGACTCTTGCTTGTAAGTCAGCAGTGTTGAAAATCTTCATTCTCTTTTCTCAGAATTAAGAAACTTTCCTTTTTATCCTTTAAATAGATCACTCTTCTTTCCTATTTTGTTACAGATAATAAGCAAAAATATCTGTAGAACATTTCTGTCTTCTGTATTGCTCATGGCAGATTTTTCAACAGCATCTTCTCTTGTACCTTATCTTACTTTTAGACAAAGGTGCCATCTTTTGACACACACTGGTAGAAAGAATACATTAATTTAAACAAAAAAAAAACTTAAGAAAGAATAAATGAAAATAAGACAGAATGAAAAAGATGATAACAATAAGCTGGTTTTCTTTGAAGTATCTAAAATCTGTGGTCATCAAAGACATGGAAGTGTGTTCAGTGTCATGAGAACAAAGTAATATATTAAAATGATTTTAGTAACTTTGTACATTTTGTATATTAAATTTTCCATTAATATTTTCATAGTATTACAGTCCAGAAAGAGCCATTAGATTATCTTGCCTCTTTTGATGTTGTAAAGTGTACATTTCACCAAGAACATTACATAGAGAAGAGTATTACTTACACTGACAGCCTTTTTTTTCTTTTTTTTTTTTTAATCTAAATAAGAAAGTCGTTTCCGTGCATGAATGTACTGTGCTAGGTAAAGAGTAAAAATGGTAGCTCAAACATTGCTAATTAACCCTAGTACACATTATTAGTGCTCTCTGGCACAGAATTGCCTACCAGTCAGTCCAAGACAATGCCAAGACATTATTCATGGATGCACCAGCAATCATATCCAAAAGCAAGCTGGAAAAGAAAAACCACAACAAAACCCCCCTTCCCTAAATTTGTTTTCGTTCATCCTCCCAAGTCCTCCTTTGTGCTTTCAAACATCCCAAGGTCATTCTAACAAACCTCATAGCATCATGAGACCCTATGACAATTCAGATTGGAATTATCTATGGGTCATCTAATTCAACCTCCTCAGAACACACAATGCATAGCCACAGATCCTTATTACAGAAATCTCAGCCATATGGGCTCCAGGGCAACTCTCAGATTGTTTCAAACAGTTTTTACAATCCCACAAGAAGAGCTCAGAGGAGATTCAGGCCAAATGTCATGTGCTGTGGATGAGGCTATGAGGCCAGTCTATGAAGCAGGTCTTAAAAGAGTCCCTGCCCTAAACAATTTAACAATGTAAAAGTACCCTATACTTTTATATATATGAATTGATAGGATAAGAAAGCTCTTTTAGTATTTTTTCATCATTGATTTTGAGAAAAAATATTAGGTTCCTAAGTCAGAAGGACAAACTTCCATATTAGCATTTTATAACTTTTAGATGCAGATTGTCTTTTTCACCCTTATAAGTGTTTCCTTCTCTATCATAATCAAGTTTCCTGTCTCTTCCTAGATATAATGTACCTCTCAGTTGCAATATCCATCTTGGCATTTTGCACACATAGTGCAAATTAACCCAGGAGAAATACCCAGAGAGACCATGTCAATACATAGGCAGGCCAGATAGGAGCTAACTGTATTTCTATTTTTCTAACATACAACCATAATTTATTTTGAAAGCCAATTCTTTTATAGAAATTGCTCACTGGCTGAAAAATTCAGCTGGGTCTTAATCCTGTCCTCAGAGAACAATCTGAGCAGCCAACCTGTGAGATGGACAACAGTTCATGAAATCACACCCAGGGGCTGTAGAGGGGAAACAGATATGGCTGTGTCCATAAATTCAGTCTCACAAGGGAATAAAGAGTGGATCAAACAGATGTGGATGCAGAAAATCTCCACATACACAGCTGACACTTCTCATCACCTGCAATGGTTTGAACTGTAGGAAGCTCTTTGCACCCACTTCCATGCACAGGCTGTACTGCAAATTGCTATTCATGTATCTGCATGTTCTTGGTAAGCTTCTTTTTCTGCTTTAAATAAATAAGTAAGTAAATGTATATGTTTGGGGCTACTAGGCAGTCCCACCTAAAATGATATAAAGTGTCATATATTTAAAACTAGTAAATTTCTAGATTGACTGAATATTCTTTGGGACTTTCTTTAGCAAGACTTTCCTAAGCACATCATATAAATGCATTAAAATTCTAAAAAAAAGAATATAGGTCTGTATTCTGCCTATATATATATTCTGTCATATTATATTTATACATAACACTGTGTTTCTGTGTATATCAGTGAATGCACATAGTAATTGTTTTGAAGTAATTTTTCCGGTAGTTGGAATTCAGAGGAAATATAGCATTGGTCATAATACTAACACCTATTTCCCTAGAGGTATTTCATATTAAATTTTTATATAGTGTAGGTTAAGCATATATCTAGACATCAGATTGAAACCCACAGCTCTGAACTCTGAATGGATTGCTTTAGCAGGGAGCAAGGAGCAGCCCAAAGCCATACAAATATCAAGAGCTCTCCCTAAGGAGCAGACAAGGAACAGCCA
Source organism: Dicrurus megarhynchus (assembly GCA_013399195.1). Classification (NCBI taxonomy): domain Eukaryota; kingdom Metazoa; phylum Chordata; class Aves; order Passeriformes; family Dicruridae; genus Dicrurus; species Dicrurus megarhynchus. The sequence continues at coordinate 30,576 of VXAD01000124.1, read as the reverse complement.
CCACAGCGTGATGTGTATGTGCCAAAGGACTCCGGCCTTTGCATCACATTTAATACCCAAGACTCAGTACAACACTGCTATAGCTGTGCTGCCACTGGTCCTGAAGCCGGGCTACACTTATCAATGTGTGCTTTTAAACTCCTAAATCACAAATATTTGGGGGGGACCACCTTGTGCCTTGAATTACAGACTACAGAAGAGAATGAGGTCACGTGGTTTTATCCCAGGGGTAACGTCAAATGATACTGCGTTTTAAAGGTACAGATCACCTTGGCATCAGCATTCTGGTTGTCAGAAACTGCAGAAGAATTGTTATGTGGAACCACAACCCTCCCTTCCATACAGCTATCTGTACTGGCCAGCCCAGGCGAGATGGTGACATAGACTATTTCTTGCCCACTTCCATGAAAAAATGAAGGTTCAAGAGTTTGCCTTGAGTTAGAGTCATAATCAAGGAAGCACTACCATGCAAAAGGGTTGGGGAAATGATCATTAAGCCAGCATGACTGACACATTTTTTTATTTCTGACATGCATGAAATGAAAGGTACTTTGTGTGATTTTCTTCCAAGAGACTGGAAAAGCAGTATTATTTATCAAATAGGGAGTTGGTGTTCTGTGTATCAGAAAGCAACAAGGTTTTAATTCTTTTCAGAAGTTCTAATTAGTTCCAATATAACCTCACTTTTTGTAGTTATAGAAAAAAGTGCTTGCTTGTCCCTTATCTAACTGTCCTTTTTTACACCTCTGCATTGATTTCTCCCAGTTATAATATCAAGATGGTGGGTGCCAAGACATTTTCTAAATGGGTCTTTTATTCATTGAATTTGTTGCCTGCCTCTTACCAGCATCTGATAGAAGGCTGAGAAAAAAAAATAATTGAGGCCATTGTTTTCCCTTGTTGTTAATAATTTAACATTTATGGCATTTAATTTGTACATCTTCCGTGAACAATATCCTGTGGATGTCTGTTGTATTAATGATGTGCATTTCCCTATAGGAAAACTTTGACATGCTTTACATGATTCTATAAACACACAATGATGAACAGTAAATAGACTCCCCAGGCAAAGATTTGTTAATGAGTCCCAATTAGCTAAAAATCAGAAAAAAACCAAAAAATAATATTGATCACAGAAAAAGGATTTGGATCATTCTTGCATGGATTAGAGGCTCTTATTCAATGTAGATCTTGCGTAAGGTCACTTATGCTTTGCAATACTTTCATTAAGTCTGCACTTTGGAGTAATTATGGACGTAATAAAACTTCTGTTAAAAGTCGTTAAAATGTTGCTCATGAACCAAATTACTAAGAAAATCAGTTAATTCAGAATACAACAGATTCATATTAAATTAGATAATTCAGTTCAATATAAAATTAACCAAAATAAATTGATAAAAATAAAGCTTCCATTTTTCTTCTGGTGTTTCAGAAAGGCCATCTTCTAATTCAGTTTTAACTGACGATGAACTGTCCACTTAAGCACTTTAGTCCTGGGTTGCAGCAGTAATAGTAGTAACCCATTATTTTACTCTTTCTTTTGCAAGTCTGGAGGCTTGTTAGTCATCCAAAAAGGCTATTACTACTCAGGCATATCCCTCCGCCTCAACTTTTTTCTAATTCTCTGTAGCAATGCTGGAGTTAGTTACTTTTTTGAAAGTGTGATAAGTTACTTAAAGCAATCAGTGACTAACGAATGAAAAGATACCCCATGTATTTGAAAACAGAGAGAATGAAAGTCAATCACAAACTCTTCTGTGACTCTGCTTTTGATTTCACAGTAAGGCTGGCTGAGAGAGATTGTTGCACCTCACCTCGGTTTTTGTATGGATTTCTGTTAAAGAATCACTATCGAGCAAGCAAAATATAACTGCCTACATGACTGAGCACAGGTTGATGAATCTGTACAGGTAGCATATTAAAGACATGCACATCAAGACAAATGTGACCTTGTTCAGGTGTTGTAAGGATGCTCATGGAGAGAACATTGCTAAAAAATCCTTAATGTATTGGGATATTTGCAAAGGATAATGCCTGTATGAGGAATAAAATCTCTTGATTAGGATGGCCAGCCACTATCTGGGTGGTGATGGGAGTATTTGTTTTAATGGTATCTCCAGCAGCATTGGACAGGACTCCCCAAAATATTCTTCTGCTGAATTCCTACATCCAACTGGCCTGAAGTCCTGTGTGTTCATTTAATCAAAAACTGCTTCCATTGCTGTCAGTTATTTTAAACTATCTGCCACCAGCTCCTAATGATCTTAATGATGCCCAGAAGACTATTCTGCATTATGATTTCTGCACGTTTAGAAGTTCCTACTGAATATTTACAAGAATCCTGCCAATGTACAGGTTGGTTAACTCTGGAGCAGAAACACCCTCTGGGATGGCAGTTTCTTCACCTGGTGTATGAATCAACACAATGGAGAGAAACTCGTTAACACACAGACATGATCTTCCAGGGGGATTTGTTATTATTGCCTGTAATAACTGAGGGCTCCTCTAACAGTTAGTCACTTCCTTAGTGAAGACAGTGGCTAAAGGTTCAGTCCACCCCCCTGTCTCAAATTGCTTGTTGTGACGACAGTGAGACAATTAACTGTTTTTATGCTCAGGCACAGCCTGCATACATGGCTACGTCACAATTATAACTATAGAACAAAGTTGAATCTCATTCTTACCTCCCATTTATAACTTATGATCTACATCTCTTATCTCACCAAGGGAGACAACCAGGAGTACTTTAAATGAAAAAGGTTCACTGAAAAATGACAACTTGCCCAAAGTATTTACCTAGAAATTTGAGAAATTGTTTCTCCTGCTTTGTTCTTATTGTATTTGTCTTAAATGCTGATCTAGGACTAGTGAAATTCTGTCAGAAAGAGAGACAGAGACTTCAGGAGAACCTGGAATCCATAAATGAATTACAGTAAGGCTTGTATTCACACTTTATTTTGGCCACAATAATAAGATAAGCAAATTCTGGAGCTGATCCAGGCTAAGTACGCAGTCAGTAATAGGCCATTAATATTTGGTTTATTTGTGCTTTAGATAAAGGGACTGGACCTTCAAACTTAATCAGAAGGCTTTAGCTTCCAAGAAACTCCAGTTATGTGCACACAAGCAGATGTTTAAATCTAGAGTCAATATTTAAGGAACAGACATCTGTTCCTAACTCAGCACACCTTTGTTGTTCCACTCACAGGGATATTATCCAGAATTCACTTTTGCATCTTTAAAGTAAAGCTGATTCAATTTTCTTGCTGTCTGGCACACTAGAGGTAAATGCACTGTAAGCTGGCAGAGCTTAGGGTCTGCAGGTGCAAAGGGATGTGCTGAACATTGCACAGAACTTCAGCAGACTTCTTCTCCTTGATGGGACTGCTTCTCAGCAAAGGGGCATTTTGCTGCTAGTCGTTTCTGAACACTCCAAATTACTAAGCACTTGGTAAAGACACTTTTTGGTGTCTTGACTGGTTTTGTTTTCATCTGGTTATCCACTGAGATTTCTAAAATATTCCATGTTCTTCCGGCCCTCTAGAAGTGGAAATAACATGTGAAGATTTGAAAAGGTCATTCCAAAAATGGATATTAATCTGTGTTTGGGTAGGTTTTTTGTTTAATTTAATTCCGACATGCATGACCTGAAGAAGACACTTTAATATCAAAGTAAGCTCTGCTACAATGAAAGAGCTAATATTCAGTATGGGGATTCACTGTTTTTTTTTTCATTCTGGTGTCCAAATAATTTTTCTCTTCTTTTACTTGATAGTCTAGGTCTCTATTTTGAATATGGAGTTTGTCTTGTTCACCTTTTAGAATTATTTTCTGCTACATTGAAAGCATAACTGGTTTTCATGCTTCGACTGAGACAGACCTAGCACATTGTGCTGCATGCACAATCCTGATATTATGGAGCAAGATGAAGGCCTGTGTGAGGCTGTTAAACATGGGTTTCTTTCATGGAGCCTGATTGCCTTACTCTTTGTGTTGCAGGATTCAAGTTGAATAAGAAAGGCAGGGTTTGTGTAACCTGTTAGTGCAACTGACATAAGACGCTTGGATGTGTGGTTCCTCTGGAACATTAAGGCTCTCTGCATGTGCATGGACAAATTGTCCCCCGCATGTCCCTTCTCTGAATCCAAGCAAGGCTCTGGCAGCCGTCTTAGGGACGCTGGAACGCGGTACAGTAGTCATCCCTGGAAATCACACCACTCATTCTGATACACATCTCTCCTGGTTATATTCACAGACAGGTTCTGTTGCTATTGTGCAGCCTGTGTAGGACACATGGGCTGATTTCCCATCGCAGGACTCTGCCTCCGAAGACAGACATAAGGCAGAAGCTACAATATAGCCCACCCCTTGCATGTCACTCACACCACATCGGCCTTCTTATCACAGAAGTTTCCAGTCCTGTAACAGGCCAGCATAATTTGAAATGCCCTCCAGCTGTTTTGTTATTTGTTAGTTTGATATTGTTCCTCCCCTGAGAGGTCTTTATTGGTTTTACTATCATGTATCTTCCTTTCATGATTGGTTAATTCTGTTATCTCTACCTCATGATGTAATCCCTTAAAACTGACTGCCAGAGAGCAAACCTGGGTCTCTCTGCTTAGCCTTCCTTCAAGCTAACTACCTCCTGCCCCCCCAGTGCAGGAGGGAAATAAACTTGGACTGTAGCTAACAGAGTTTCCAACTCTTTCTCCTTGCCTTCTGCTACTGGCTTTAACAGCATGCCTACATGCTGTGGAGGAGGCGTTGGGCTGCACTGGTAAACTGAGGCACGCTAACCTCAGTTACCATCTTTCAGTCGGTAGCTCACACGGGCAACGGACCATGTTTACCTGTGAGCCAGGCTGGGAGCAGCCTGGCCGGCAGAAATTAACAAGGTTCATGCACTCTGAGGAGATCAAAGGTGACTAAATGGGGCAGCTCTATCTATGCTTTCTACACTGGTCACTACAACCTTCTCCTTTAGTCAGCAGGGAGAGGTCGGCATTTGTAGTGTCCAATTCCTTCAACATATCATAGAGATCTAGCAAAAAAACAGCCAGCTCTCGACCTAGATGAGCAGCAGAGATGAGATTGTTTAATCTTAGAAGTCTTCAGGTGCTTAAATGGACCTCACATGTCATGAAAGTCTCTCACTTGCAGTGGCTGAAGTCAATGTATAACTATAGCCTATCAAAATTAAAGACTAATGTTTATGTTGTAGAAACACAGAATTCTGATTTCTGCCTAAGCACCTAAACCAGACAGGTCCCTCAAAGTTTAAAATAAACTATATTTGCAAGCATTTTTTTCACTCTTAGGAAGCCCCTCTTCACACAGTACAAAATGACAACTCAAGCAGTGCACTATGTTATAAACAGCCCTGCCCTACCTACAGCAGCTCACTTCCATTTGGGAAGGAACAAAACTCTAAATTCCCTACATTAAAGTCTATGTCGATTAACAGCCCTCCTTGACCAGATGATCAAAACCCACTTTAACACTGCTCACGGAACAACCTCACTCCTCTCACATGTATCATTCACAGCTGGCACAGATACTCAGCATCCCAGTGCTTCCTGGAGCTGTGATGCAGCCTTTGCAGCATCACAGGATCATAGTTTGCTGTCTGAAGAAAATAATAATAAAGACAAAGCAAGTTTTCTTGGGACTTATTGTGACAACTTGGCCTGAGCACAAAGATCATGGTTTTTCCTCACGGTGCCTGAATTCAGGATTAAGTAGAGATTTCAGGTGCTGGTCCCCTGGGTAGTATGGACTATTAACTATTTAAAAATTTTCATTATAATTCTATTTTACTAGAAGATAATAATACACAGAGTAGAATTATAATGAAGAATTGTATGGAATTATAATGAGAAAATAAACAGGAATAAAAGGGTATTCAATAAGCATAATGAGACAACTGATGTAGTATTTATTGTAAAAGGATTACTGGAGAAACTTCAACATATTAGATATCTATTTTAAGTTGTTGCCTTTTACCTCATCATTTTAGGGTGCTTCATTTAAATTCCTTGTTTAAATCACAAACCACGTTAAACTGTAGGTATTATAAGCATGTAAGCATTATAAGCAATGCAAAATAAAAACCAAACTAAAACGACAACAAACCAAAACCAACAAACCTTCCACCCCTCAAAAAAACTCCAGCCAAAAAAAAAAAAAACCCTCCAAAACCAAAACCAATACTTCCATTGAGGTCTTATCTCACTGATGAATTTTAGCAAAGGTACCTAAACTGTAAGTGAATAAATAAGTAAATAAATGGTTATAGGCTAAAGGTGTGATGAAGGAAGTCCATGCTCATCTGGCCACATTGGTTGTTTCATTGAAGTCACCAGCAGAGGTGCAGAATGTCAGGGAATGGCTGTCAGGACCTATTTGTACATACTTTGCTTGCTTTGTCGCAATCTCTGCTTTTGCGGTGTCACCAAGGGTGTCCTCTGTCACTGATCATATATTCGGGGCATCCCTTTGGTCACTGCCAAGAGTTCAGTGGCCCTTGAGGTGTTTTATCTGATTCTCCACATAACTGGCCTAGAGGCATACAAATGGCTCCTTGCACCTAGTGATGATCTCCCCAGCTCCCAGCTGTGACTGTTCTTTGTGTGCCATATCTCGTTACCAAAAAAGCAGAACTTAATGGAAATGTCTGGATTGCAAACTTTCTGCTGGAGTGCACACACAGAGCAGACTGGGTAGAAATGGTTTGCAAAGTACAGATGGAAAATAAGCATTTTAATTAATGCTAACTTTTGTGTACTTGGAGGATCCTCATGCTGTAGATGTGATTCTATCCCATTTGGTCATGCAGAAGCTAATTCTGATGAATTCAGTAATTTTGCCAAAGAGAATTCATAGCTGCCTCTTTTCACCCTGGTACTTTCTTGCAATTACTGTTGTTTGACAGCTGTTGTTCTCATGCAAATTTGACAATGTGGTTCATGAGTGTCTGTGAGGTGATAATAGCTGTGCAGATCACGCTTAAACTATACAAATAAGAGCAGATGATACCATCTTATTTCTGAGCTGCAACATGACTTAAAGTATTTGCCTACTGAAATTTGATTTCAGCATCATAAACTACTCTCTTACTACGGTATATCACTGCTTCTAAACTATAGGTAGAACACAATTAAGACTGCTGATTGCAAATCAAATTTTTATTTCAAGAAATAATAGAATATTACCACTAAAAATGATTTGCAGTAAATAAGAGCACTAATTTTTCAACAGCCTAGTGCTGTGTTACCTAGAATCATTCAGTCATTTAGGTTGGAGAAGGCTTCCAACATCGAGTCCAACCCTTAACCCAGCATTGCCAGGTCCTCCACTAAGCCCTGTCTCTAAGCACCACACCTACACCCCTTTTGAGTGCTTCCAGGGACAGTGATTCTACCACTGTCTCAGTACTACAAAACCCTTTCCTAATGTCCTATCTAAAACTCTTCTTGTAAAACTTGAGGCCATTTCTTCTCATTCATTTGCTTGTTACCTGGAAGAAGAGGCTGACCCCCAACTGGCTACAGCCTCCTTTCATGTAGCTTAGAGAGTGATAAGGTCCTGCTTGAGCCTATTTTTCTCCAGGCTAAACACCCCCAGCTACTTCAGCCACTCCTCACACAACTCATGCTCCAGACCCTTCCCCAGTCTGATCAGGTGTGTCCATGCACAGACACACACACACACACATATACAAAGTTTACTTTCTTTTATGTTGCACTTCTCTAACGTGTAGACTGAGACAGTGTCTCAGATCTGTATTTCATAAGCAGCCAGGCATCCCTTTCCCAATCTGCTGCTGAATAACCTGTCCCTGTTAGCAAAGTCCTGGCTTCCCTTGCCACCCCTGACTCTTGGTTCTCTTGCTGAGCTGAAGTGGCATTTTCAACTAGGGGAACCAGCATAGCTGGCACGGAATTAGAAATTCTTGGTATTTCTGAGTGTTCAACTACACTTTGTGGGGTAATTACTTTTAGAAATGCCAGTTCAGCACAGCCAGCAACAAGCAGAAAAAGAGATGCACATTTTCCCGGCAGGGACAGCTGGGGCTGCTGATTAAGGATGGATGAATCTGTTTGGGAAAACAAATCTGCCTAAGCCACAATTCTGCAAAACTTCTATATTAATTCCTGTGTTTGTCAAAATGTTTGTCTCCCTTCCAGGCAGAGGCCTGGGATTTTTTTGCTTGTTTGTTTTGTATTGTTCCTTTGCTGTTGCCACCATACAGTTTTCTTCCAAGAGCTATAGTCTGGTGACTGAAAAATGTTAAATTATTTGTCTGGTCACGTCCATGCAGATATTCTAATAGTCCATGATAGCATCTTTGTCAACCCCATACAGCATCTCTCATGAGCAGCAGTAAATGTCATGGCACAGAGAATAATGGTATGCAGCAAATCAGCAGGGAGATTTAGAAACTGCCAACAGCCTACATTATTTTCAGCTGCATATCTTTATCAAGGATGCTATCAGTGCCTTTTGTCTTAGAAAAAATACAGTTGTATATCCTAAGATTCTGAAACCAGAAGACTGCCCAGAGTGACTGTGAGGAGCAACCAACCAACCCTCCAAACTCCACAGGAGTTAGTAAAAACTATCTTGGTAGAGAATAATAGAGGTAATTGCTTCTCGGATGTAGTGGTTTGGTTCAAAATGCCCATTACTTACTTATTTTCCTTCTGTGAGATAAGAACCAGGAGAAAACCAAAACAGGCACAAAACTTAAACCTTAAAAGCATAAAGAAGTTTATTAACAGAACTAAAAGGCAGGAAAAAAAGTTAGAGTAAACCTTCAGAACACTTCTCCTCCCCCCACCTTCTTCCCTCCTCCCACCAACAACGTAAAAAAACAACCCTCGAGATTTTTTCAGTCAGTTTACCATCTCTATAATAACCTTTCTCAGTCCACTTAGGGAGAGGAGTCTCTCTTGCTCATGCTATGGAGACATCTTCACACGAAAACAGTTAAACAGTTCTCTTGTGGCTCAGTGAAAGTCCCTTCCCTCAACTTGCAGCTTTCCCCACAACTGCTTTCGAGGGTTTTATCTTTAGCTAATGGGGTACCATTTTAAGGATGAGCTGTTCAGAAACAAAAGTTCT
>VXAD01000124.1:4457-20018 GCA_013399195.1 Dicrurus megarhynchus | reverse complement strand
TTTTTTTTTTTTTTAGGGATTATGTAGTCTAGACAGATTGCATGCACTGGTGAAATGGATTCTGGAGGTCTCATTAGAAGATAGTGCCTTCAGAAATTATATCTAGCAGATGCAAAGTGAAAACACTTTTGAATGTGCAGGATTATGCTGAATCAGAGCCCTGAGTGAGGAAGCGCTTCAAATGCCCACCTTAATGCAGAATCCATATTCTTTATGTGGAAAGAATTTATGTGGAACCAACTGCTAACACATCATTTCCCACAAACACAGGAGATCTCTCTGCTGGCTTTATAACACTCTCCTCTCTGCCTCCAGGTTATCAGTGACTTATATTAGCACCTTTCTTCGCAACCCTTGCTATGCCTCCTATTTCCCAGTGAATTTCCTACATAGCAAGTATCATTGCCCATCTGCCTTCATGCTGATAGAGGCAAAGCCACTGCTGATTTCTTTAATAACTAAACCCTGTGGTAGAAGTCTTCCCTGGATGAATTCATATATAAATTTTTGTGGTTGAGAGCAGTACAGAAACTTGGGCTCTTCGTGCAGACTGGAGCCAAAATGAATCTGACTCAACTAGATATCACAAAGAGACAGCATTAATAAACTTTGATTTTTGGAATAAAAAAAAAAAAAAAAAAAGATATGTTCTAAACCTAAAGCAAACCGAAACCTAAAGAAATAACTGGAAATGCTGCAGAAAATGAAGTCAGGCCTGCAGGACCTGGATGGAGAGAAGAATGAGAGCTTGTCACTAGGGGGCAACGTGGTATCAGGTGAGGGGATGGATGCTCCCATGGGAGACGGTGAAATATGGGGACAAGAACATGCCACCATAGGGAAGAGAGACTTAAAAATAACAAGGCAGCCTGGTGAAGCAAAGCAGAATGACAAATTGGGTTTTACTGTCCTTAGTCTTTAAACTGACCTTCTGGCTCAGCCAGAGAAGGGAGAGAGGAGTTGAAGAAGAACATGTAGCTGCTGTGACTTGATAATCAATGCCAACTATAAAAGTCAGACCCAAGCTTTTCCTGAATGAAGGAGATGTGATGGAATCATATCCATAATCACGGTGCAGAAGGGGGAGCAGGGGATGAGAGGGAAATAAATATAATATACTGGCTGTCTGGGTTTCAAAGAATCCTCTGGTATTGCTGTATCTATAGCTTAAATCAGAAATGCTGTTAATGTCTCACAAAACAACTCTAGAAGCTCTCAGTCCATAAATTTTGAATTGATTCAAATCTCTGTCTCTCAAATACACACTGAAAAGTTACCCCTTAAATCACTCCATGTCTGTCTAAGAGTGACTGAAAAAGGGGAGAAACTGCATTTCAGTAACTTCTGATATATGTTTGCTTAATTGAAACCAATATTAAGCTCCTGAACTGGTGACATAAAACTGTTTTAAAACCTCTATAAATAGGCTTTTGAATTTGGACCCCATTTTGACCAACTTTGATTAGAGAATAAAAGTAAGTAAAATAGATGAAAGATTAATCTGGGATAACAGACTGTTGAGGGTTAGGCTAAAAACAGCATTTAAAAGCTTCCATACAGAGGCTGTTATTTTTAATCCATCCAGACTGTGAACACATTGGCCTAAGCTGCTTAGTACACACAGATGGATCCTTGGCCCTACAGCGAAATAACCAAAATGACCTGGTGTCTCCACACAGAGCAGATCAGCCAGATCTACAGCACAGAGCATCTTTCTTCTCTGGGGCCCAGGGGACCTTAAGACAAAATAGTTAATTGGTGCCTGAAGTTGTTTATGAAACACTATAAGGATTATGTTGCAGCCTGCCAGAAGTGTGTTTTTGCAAATTTGCGTGGTACAGTTGTGTCCCTCTGTGTGTTCATGTGCTGTGGATGTAAAGACCAGACCCATTTTGCCCTCTCATCTCCCAGACCCTGTCCAACTCTTCTCCCAGCTGCACCATGTAGGAGCTGCCTCTGGTGCTCATCTTCGTGCTTTCACTGAGCTGATTTAATTTGCTAGGTTTTCAGAATACACACACTTTTGGAGTGTAAATTTTCTGTCACTTCAGTGGAAAAAATCCCCAGTGCTGCTGGGCACTAGCTCTGACATGAGCAAACCAGCAGCAGCTGATAGAAGCAGGATAAACCATTCTCTGCCATGCGGAGACATTGCACAGTCTCAGATGCAGCACTGAATTGTGTTCTTATTCCACTTTTTATTAATAAATCATTGATGTGTAATCTATGTGCACTGAGAAGATCTCAGCAATCATACTTGTCCAGACATGAAAGCTAATTACATGTTTTGATATTTAGAATTTGAAAAAAACTGTCAGTATTTTTTGGGTATTCCTACTGTCTTCTCATCCCAAGTAATAATAATCTTTAAAGATTCAAGTCTGGTGAAAGAAAATCTGCAGCAAAGATCCTGGAGAGGTTTTTAAGCTCCTACTTTCCCAGTGAAAGTGATGAATTTAGACAGATGTGCATAGTAAAGCTAAATTCAGAATAGTTGACCATTGCTGGAAATAGGATCTAAAACAAGAATGAGGTGTTCTGTAATAAAAACAATAATTGGGACTGAAGTGAATAACTAATTGCCATTTCTGAAATGAGCTTTATTGTCTTGTTTACTACACTGTAAACCAAGAATAATTCCACTGTATTTTACTGTGCTAGTCATACAACTGAATCAGAATTTGAGCTTCTGCTTTATTGCTGGACATGAAGAGCAATGAGTTGAAACAGCCATATGAATCTTTCTGAACGAACAAAATTGTTTCATTTGGGAGGCCATTCTGAAGCCAATAAAACTGTGGTAGGAACTAATTTTCTCCGTATGCTACATGGGACAAAATTGTTCTTACTGGTGAGCATGTATTTACAGCCCTTGGCACAATGGGATTAAACTGTTTTCTGGGATCCAGGTCACATTCATTTGCTAATATAAATAGAATCCATCATAGAATCATAGAATGCCAGGTTGGAAGGTGCCTTGAAAGATTATCTGGTCCAACCTTCCCTGGAAAAAACAAAAACACAAGTCTAGACAAGATGGCCCACCACTCTGCCCAACTAAATCTTCAAAGTATCCAGCACTGGGGAATACACCACTTGCCTAGGCAGATTATTCCAATGGCTGATTTTTCTCACTGTGAAAAATGTTCCTGTTGTGTAAACCAGACTCTCCCCAGGAGTAACTTGTACCTCTCATCTTTTCCATGGCACTCCTTGTAAAAGGAAACCTTAGTAGCCAGCCTTTAAATTCTGGATCATGGTGACAAGGTCTCCCTTAAATCTTGTTTTCTAAAGGCTGAACAAAGCAGTTCTCTCAGCTTTTCCTCACATGACAGAATTTTTAGTCCTCTGATCATCATTTTGGCTTTTCTCTGGACCCTCTCCAGCCTGTTCACAATTTTTTTTGCATAGAGGGGACAAAAGTTAAATTCCAGGTGTGGTCTGGCAAGCACTGAGCGGAGTGGTGTAATGATTTCTTTATCTCTGCTGTTGAAGTACTCTTTGATACAATCCAGGATCCTGTTGGCTTTCTTAGCTGTAGCAGCACCCTGTTCACTCATATTGAGCTCGTGTCCACCAGAAGCTCCTGGTGCCTTTCCACAGAGCTTCTCCCCCTTCAGGTATATATCCCAGCCTTGCTGCATTCCTGGATTATGTTTTCCCAGATGCAAGACGTTATGCTTGTTGATCTTCATAAGCTTCTTATTAATCCCTCCTCCAGCCTGTCCAGATTTTTTTGCAGGGTAACTCTCCATTCTGAAGTCCTCCCTTTTCCATAGCTATAATTATATCTGTAATTATAGATGTGGCACTGGGGCTATATTTTTTAGTTGAACATAACCAAAACCATGACTTATCATAATTTGTAAACTGTTAAAAGGCAGGATAAGTCGCTAACATTATTTCAGTCACATTGTTTGAGACCAAAGTTCTCCCTGTGCAGTTAACTCTCCTTGATAGCAGCAGAGAGCCAAGGGAAGATTGCACAAACTGGGCAGATATAAATTCTACGTGCTCCTGTTACTCCACTGGACATTAAACTTTTACAGGAATTATATGAACCAGACATGGTTTTTATGTATTTAAGTAACACCCAATTGATTTCATTCCTATGTGCTTGTCTGTTCATCCTTTGAATCCATGCAGACTTTTCTTGCAGGTATATCTTCTGACAAGGCGTTCCACGTCTTCCCTCTGTATTATGTGGAAAACCACCTTACTTTGTTTGCTTTTAACTTCTCTTTCATCTGATGCCACCTATTTCATGTACTGGAACAGACAATAAATCATCTTTATGTAAGAGTTTTTCATGTACCCACAGATTATATCCTCCACAATTGTCTATTCTCCCTCACTGAAGAGTTTAGTTAGTACATCACTTTATGGAAGCATGACTATAACTGTCCCAGGAAACATCCATAAGCAGAAATTAACTTCTGACTGGATAAACTGATCTTGTGTTTCTTGCATTTTAACCTAAAACACAGGGAAAGAATGCACAAGATTTTTGTGATTTTGAATATATTCCAAGTCAGTCCTAGGAGGAGACCATCATTTGTCTCTATCCTTGTCACCTGGGAAGAATGTAATTTTTGCTCTTTGAATAGAGTAAGCAGATGTGTCATTGTACTGAGCACTTTCTCAAGGGTTTGTCAGCTTTCTATTTCATGCACCATTCACTCCTAACTCTAGTAATCTCACAAAGTAACATTTCATTAATGTGAAGTTAAGAAGCTGATAGGACACTGAGAAATAATATCTGTACACAGTTCTGTTGGGTTTCCTTGTACTGTGCTACCCAAGCAAATGCTTCCAGCAATGTGATATCTGCTTACTGCACAATAAGTGACTGAACTGGAGTTTATTTTTTAATTTTCTTTAAATTTGGGAACCCAAACTAATAAACCTGAGTGTTGTACAAAGACTGTAACTGAGATAGTGTGCATCAAAAAAAAAGTCTTATGAGGATACAGACTTTTGCTTTCTTCATACTGTCTATGAAGAGGTACTCCAGTGTGAATTTTTCCAAACAGAAAACATTCTCTCTCTGCTGGAGTCAGTGTAAGCAAGCCATGAAAATCAGGATTAATTTAAATTTGCATCACAGGTGGTGCAGAGTATTGACAAAGGGATTTGAATTGCAGTTGGCTGTCAAAATGGCACATTGGTTATACAAACACAAGTGAACCCGGCATCAGTCAGTGTGAGACTGCTAATGGTGTGGAAATGGTGATGCCCTGCAACAGGTCTTATGGTCTTAGCACTTACAGGTACTAAAAGGCACATTTACATCGAAGTTATAGAGTTGGCAAAAATAAGCACTTAAAAATTTTTAATGAAAATATTATTTATTTGGGGTTGTCTGTGCAGCATTCTGATGTTAAACTCTTTAATGATATCATCACCTAACATTTTTCACTGAGTGCTTCTATTTGATAGATTAATTGCAACAGGAAACAAAGATTTATATTTTCTCAATTTCAATTATCATTTACAAAGACTACAGCAGCATTCCTGAAAAAATATCAGAGACCATTTCTTTTAAGTGGAAAATGATATATGAAGCAGTTTACATGAAACTACTTCACCTGAACATGAAAAAGTATTGTCACTAGGTAATTTCTTTTTTTACATTTTAGAAGTGATTTAATTCTTCAGTATGTCTCCTTTCTTCAGTCCACCACTGCACTGTAAGAAGCTGAAAGCCATTTTCAGCACTCTGTTTGTAGCTTCTTTTAAATTATGTTATTTTTATCACTTCCTAGTGCTTTTTTCATTATTCAAGAATAAATAGATAGTGAAGGAAAGGAGCTGGAGTAGTAGTGGAAATAAAAAAGATGGGTTCTGTTTCATGCACTTTATCTACACAAACTGTGATTAAGTAAAGTAACTCAACTCATAACAAAAATCCATTATAAGGATTGTGCTTATCTTTAGGTGTTGGTAGTCTATAAGCAATCTAAAGACCAGCTGTATGCTAAAAAGACTGTCACGAATAGAGATAGCTTTTAAGAATGCTATCTCTAAACTGGGGTCACGAAACGGATAACTGCTGGTGATGGCAGGGTATCTGAAACGTAAGACAAGTTAGAATAAAGTAACTTGACTCAAAAAATATGCTCCAATATACAAGCCTGTCACCTGTGTAAGAAGTGTGTATTTATTCTTTGGATGAAGCTAAGCACAAATTGTAAGTGCTGAGTCTAGTGAAAGGATCACTAAACGAAGTTTCACTGTAGTCCCTGACAACTTTGTGAACAGGAAAACCCAGTGGTGTGGAAAGGCATGCACTAACCATAAAATGTAACAGATATGGAAAATAAGAGGCCTGTTCTTGGAGCTATGGTTTGGGGAAAGGGAAACCAGAAGCCGCTGTCTAACCTTTTGGTTTTGTTAAGGATATATGAAAACCAATTCCGATTTCAACAAGAGTTGTTTAAGCCAGACAGATAAAGCATCCCTCGAAGAGGGGAAAGAAGAAAAGAAATTCTCCTGATTACATGGAGAATCTGGACCAGTCAAGAAGAGGATATTGTCAAACAGAAGCTTGCTAATTGTCCTATAATTTTTCAACTTTTAGTGCACTATTTTAACATTTTCCTCAATAGAGTAAACCAAATTCACAGTCTTTCTTTAATCTTGTTTTATTTGTAGAGAAATCTGTCTCAGTAAATCACTCCATTCCTTTGGACATATTGGCTCTTAATAGCAGGAAACAGCATGATCAGAGGAGGTCTACAAACCTTTCACACTTTGTATGGTATAAATAATAAACTCATCTTTACAAATACTATCTCAAATTAATGAAAATTTATATTAATCTCCTTTTGACCATGGCAAGGAGCAACTGATAATCCTCTCTATCTTGTTGCTATTGCCTGCTCCTTGCTTTTGGGGTGTGTGTGCATTCTCACTTATTTAAAATTAAAGTTGCATCTTCCTTTGATGGTTTGATATTCTTGACCTTTTGCATGAATTTCAGAGGACTCTTTCCATTAGTTGAGTCTGTTGGGGTTTCCATTTTGACAGTCATTCCTTAAAAAAAATAAATAATTTTGTGGTACTGAAATTAATGGTACGTTATCTCCAGTACAATAATGACAGCAGCATGACAACTTGCAAATTAATGGTAAAATAGATTATCACCCTTTCACACTCGTTTTTGATATATTTTTCAACATAACTTCTTTGTACAATATAAAGTCTGGAATGTGCTAAACAGCAGCATAATTTATTGCTGTTTCCCAGAGACAGGATATTTTATTGAGGTTCACAAGCCTTCTCTACCTTGTCAAACATGTGAGGAACAGTTGATAAACCATTTTAAAAAGTGTTACAAATGCAAGCAGCCATTAATAGAACCAAAAATGCTGATTCTGGCCGTGTTTGTTAAACACAGATGTTGATCGCTCTCCTACATAATCTTAGCAAGTTTTCTTTTGTAGGCCAGACGTATTCTCCCATGATTTGTTTTATTCAATTATTTTAGTGTAAGGCTCTTAATGCTAGTTGTACTTCAATGTCATATGGTGGTGCTCAGAGGTTTCCATCAGAGATGGACTTTACGATACAATAAATGCTGCGCACAATTTACTATGGGCTGTAAAAAGCTTATTTGCTAAGGAGCTCATGATGTAGAGGTGAACAAATGTCATGAGGCTCTTGTAGCCTCTTACACCACCAGAATTTAATTAACTATGATTGTCTGGAAAGCAGTGTCCTTCCTCCAACACAAAACAAAACATTTTTTTTCTTTTTTTCTATCACATGGGATGAGCAAACAATAATAAATTATTCTCATGTCCTGTCTCTTTTCATCAGGAAGTGGAATCTTTGTGATCAAGGTAATGTTCATTCTTGGTTTCTTGAATTGTTTTCCAAATCCTGTAATTCAGTTTTGGTAGAATTACACATTAGTCATCAGCAAATGGTGAACACTTGTTGAAAAAAGTCATAATATCATTAGGATGTGAGTAAAAAGTTGAAATTCTTCTATAATTTTTCTCTCTGGATATAATCTCAAAATAAAATTCCAGGATTACAGCTGGGTATTCTTTTGCCTTTAGATAGGAGACAGGAGGAAGACTGTAGGATCCCATCACTGAGCCATAATGGAATCATAGAATGATTTGGGTTGGGAGGGACTTTTAAGACCACCTAGTTCCTACACCCACTTCCATGGGCAGGGCCACCTTCTAGTAGACCAGGTTGCTCAAATCTCTATCCAGCCTGACCCTGAGCACATCCAGGGATGGGGAGACCCCAGCCTGTCTGGACAACCTGTTCCAGTGCCTCAGCACCATCACAGGAAAGAATTTCTTCCTGATATCTAAACTATATCTACCCTATTTCAGTTAAAAGCCATTCCCCCTTGTCCCATCACTCCACACCCTTTTCAAAAATCCCTCTACAGTTCTCTTTAATGACTCTAGACACTGAAAGATGCTATAAGACCTCCCTGAAACCTGTGCATCTCTAACATGTTGAGTTTTGGTTCTTTGTTTGTTTTCTGAATGTGCTGGAGCTATCACATCATAAAGCCTTTAACTTTTAAATTTGATCTGCATTTTGATTGGTGCTGATGATGGCCCCAAATGATTTTCTGCAGCATGAGAGCTGAGTGAGGATAATGTAGGGTGGTGGCAGTCTGAGTACCTGTCACATCACACAAAAACTGAAGCTCTTCAAAAAATAGTAGCAACAAATTTAAGAGAAGAAAACATCAGTCCTATTGGACATGTAATTTCTTCTATCCTCAATGAAGCCACAGACAATTACTTTTCACCAAAAAATTGTGAAACTGTGACCATAGTTGGATGATTCATCAGGGACATTTCCAAGGCACACATCTTTCTGAACAATATCAGAAATAGATCTTTCAGTATTGTATTCACACACTTCTTGCTCAAAGTAAAATACTGAAAGATTAACCAGATACCACTAAATTGGTGCATTGTGGATCTCTGTATGAGCTGAACAGGCAGTACTTTACGATATTTGGAAACTGCTTGTTCTGCTGCAAAAATTTCTCTACTACTTCAACAATTAAAACTCTTCTGTGGATTGTGTGAAGCATATTTATTGCTGCTGTTAATTGGAATGCATGAATCAAAGGAGGAAAGGTGCTATCTGTGAGTTGAACTTGACTTCTCTGGATACAGCGAGATTTGTGTTCCAAGGGAAATTGTTGTATAAATTCAGACACTTCTCTCTAGTATTTATTATTTGTGTCATGCTAACATTGTCCTGTCATCATTTTTAAGAAATTCTGGTCTGCTTTACTTTGTAAGTGAATTGCTTTTATAAATTCACACAAGTGCTCCCTCAGAGATTAAGCTCAAGGAAGTCTGATATATTCTAGGATCTCTTGTGTCTCCTCTGACAGTTACATCTGGCCTGATCATGAAGATTAACTCTGTAGTTTAAAAGGAGGTCTGCTAATGAGCACTAATGTGGCAACCCTATCTGTGAGGTCAGGAAAGAGCAAGAAGGGGAACGAGCACATTCAAGGATCTGCATAACAGGAGATGAGACTATGATAATTTCCAGTCTAGAACCAGCATCATGTGTGGTCAAGTTGCTGTGACACATAAACCAGACTTTTGTTTCTTGGTGGCTGCAGGTGTATGTCACCAGCATCCATGAGTAAATTCACCCTCTGGAGAACACTCGGAGATCATAGCAGTTCATTGTGGAGCTCCTGAACTGAGACACAAAACAAGAGAAAATTTAGAAGCCATTCCTGAGAGCAGAGCACATTAGACTGAGGTCACTGACAGAGCACTGAGGAACAGGTTCCTTCCTTTACCTGAGTCAAGAAGGATTAAATACTACCAGGGTGCATAGGCTGAGGGGCAGCTGCTTTTTGAAGGAGCTGGTGGGAGTCCGCAAGGGCGGAATGTTCTTTTGTAGGAATGTTACTTTGTTCTCAGTAAATTGTTCCCACTTTGGGCCTCATTTACAGGAAAATGGAGTGAGCAGGTAAAGCTCAGATATGGTTTTCTTTAAAATTCCCATTTTTGATATGAAGCTAGAGCAGAATTTTGTAACTGTTGGAACATCTGAGAATTTGCTTTAGTCATGCACTTTTCTAGAATGTATTTTCTGGTTTAGATTCTTCCACTTTATAATTGCAGTGTTGTTTTTTCATGAGTACATAGAAATAAAGTGTAATTTTCATGTTCCCTTGAGTAATTTAAAAACTACATTTTTTAAGTAACTGACTACTATAGCTATATAATGCATATTCTGTATACAGGAAGCTCTAGGCATACAGCTTTAAAATACACAGTAGTCATTGAATTACATTTTGTAATTTTTTTTCTTAATAAGATATGCTTTTTCCACTCTTGAATACTTCTGGTAAAGAATGTTAGAAAATGTAAACACACCAATGTGTTCTTAGTTTAAATTTGTTTATTTGTTTGCTTGTTTGTTTTATTCTTTTGGGCTTTTAAAATCTGAAACTTATATACAATATTTTGTAAATATGTCTCAATTATTTTTTTACAATTTGCATTGTTGTGATGGCAAAAGTATTTTCATTTTTTAGAGGAAAAGGCTCCTAGTTTTTGAGATTATGAGGACCTAAAATGAAATCTAGGTTTAATATTAAAGAACTACTGACAGAAACAAAAACTATTAAGATTTAAATCTAGCTTTTCATTTCAATAGGTTAATGAATAACTATTACTTATTGTCTTCTTAGCAATTCGACAAAAACTTGAAGCATAAAAATAATGATAAGAAGTAAATCCAATTGACAGTTCTTACCATGTCCAGATTAAAAGCTTGGTCTATCTTTTATTTTGAAAGATTTTACTCTGTTGAGAAATGGACTCCAGAGATAACTACCAACTTTCCCACAAAAGCAGTAAATATTTTATTGTCAAAAAAACTTTCAGACTTTTTTACAGTGGCCAAATTATCTCAGCTGCTTCTCACCCTGTTGTCAAAGTCATCACTGTATTTCATATTTCTCTATGTCAAGAGATAATATAAATTTGCCAGTGTTGTATTCATGAGTTGGATTCATGGGTCTGGAATTGAGAAGGTGAGGACACATTGTTCTCTACCCCAGACATATTTCTTTATAAATAAACACTAATGCAGGATGCAGATTAGTGGGGCCCACCACTATTCTGGACTATGCTCATTACAGTATCAGCCAAAGACATGGATGAAGATGGATGACACCTTTTCACTTTATAAAGCAGAACAGGTCTAAATTCATTGTCTAGATTAACAAGATCTGTGGCATGTTGGTGAGATAGAAGCTGAGACAGTGAAACAGCTGCAGAAGGTGGGGTTTTTATCAGGGTTCTCCTAGGTGGACTGCTCTACTTGACTAGCTTGTTCTCAGTACACATAGGCTGCTGTCATCTTTTGATCCCAAATATGTGCCCACACATAAGAAAAGGTCAGCTAAAGGTAGCAATAATCCTTGGATAAATACAGCTTTGTTGTCTGGAGTGCTCCTCTAGGATAGGGCTGGAGGCTGTATAATTTTCTACATATTAAAGCAGCTGCATTTGATTGGTCTAGTTATAATTCATAGACCTTCAACACAGCCTGAAAGATACTAGTTACAATATAAGACCTCTTTGTCTCCTGACATATGCTGCTGCCTCTGTTGGGTTTCGTGTTGCATCCCCTTCCACATTGTTGGGTACTGCTGTAACCAGAGAGCCACAGAGCTTTCTGTCACTCTAGACAAGAATATAAACAATTGGACACAAGATGTGTAGGTTAATACAGCTGGCGATCTCACATCCCTGAGGAAAAGCATAGGCAAATATCATGCATGTGAAAGGTTAATCATTAAATCTTTTTCTGATTTGCACATTCAGGAAGAACATCAATAATTTCTCACTATCATTTCCAGATCCACTATCATTTGCGGATGCCTTTCTGTTCCCAGATATAAGGTGAACAGGCAGGAGCTGGGACTAGTCAGGTACCATCAGAACTGCTCAACTTCCTGCACAGCTACACAGGCTAATCAGGCAGAAGTGACCAAAGCAGCAAGATGTTGCCACCAATTCTTATAATTTCAATAAGCATTGTAGCTATTGAAGTTGTTGTTGGATTTACTGGAAATGGATTTATTACAACTGTTAATATCATTAACTGGATCAAAAGCAAAAAAATTTCTTCTGCTGACATGATCCTGATCTTTCTGAGCACATCAAGGTTTATCTTGCAGGTGGCAGTCCTGATGCACATCCACAGTCTCTACTTAGCAGATGTGCTTAAGTTGGCTTCGGTGTACAAAGACTTTGGTGCTGTGTGGATGTTTGTGAACCATGCCAGCTTGTGGTTCAGTACCTGGCTCTATGTACTCTACTGTGTAAAAATAATCAAAGTCACCCACTGGCTGCTGCTGCAAATCAAGCGCAGAATAACTGGGATGATCCCATGGCTTCTTCTTGGATCGCTGGTGATCTCTTCTATGACTTCTCTTCCTTTACTATGGATTACACCCAGCACCTACTTATGCAGCTCAACAGGGAACTGCAGAGAAAATAGCACAGCTCATATCACAGACTGGGATAGTTCATATCTCTACTTGCTGGTTCTTTACTTTGTAGGCTGCTTTTTCCCTCTGGTACTCTCTGTGGTGACCTCAGCTCTGTTAATTACTTCTCTGTGGAAACACAGAAAGACAATGCAATGTTATGCAGATACTTTCAGGGATGCTATGATAGATGTTCATCTAACTGCTATTAAATCCATTATTTCTTTCTTAATCCTGTATATTTCCAGTTTTGTAGCTCAAATTCTGTTGATACTGTCGACATCTCAAAGTAAAGATGTTGTGAAAGTTGCAGTATCCTTAGTTGTAGCTGGGGCATATCCTTCCATGCACTCAATTATCCTGATCATAGTCAATTCAAAACTGAAACTGGCATTTAGGAACCTTTGCCTGCATTTTAAGTGCCATTTGGAAGATAAGCCTCCAAGCCCCAGGCTTGAGAGAAACACTCTCCAGTAAGAGATCTGAAATCAAGACTCTCATGTATTGTTTCACTGTCTATTTTCTTAACTGGTAACTTTAATCTTCCAGACACTTCTGTGACTAGTCCTTAACATTTCAGAGCATCTGAAATAATGTGCATTTTTGCCTTGTGTACTGCTCCAGCTCCTTCCATCCTACTTTATACAGAATGAGAAAAAATATGTACTGAATGAAAACAATGTACTTTAATAATAAATCAGTTTCAGGTTGCTTTGTGATTTCAGATTATCAGTTTAAGACTGAACTTTTTATGACCTGTTTGAATTGAAGAAAATGGGACTAAAACAGACAAGAATGTACAGAGCTCACAAATACCAGCTCTCAGCTAAAGGATTTTTCACCTGAGAAGGTCAAAATTTGACTGAAAACATGTGCAAGTCATATCTAGTGTTACATAGAAAAAGAATATGCTTTTAAACTGGAAAACCTATCTAAATTATAACCTGAGGGAACATTAAGATTTGGAAACATACAGCCAATTAATATAATCAAATTACATTCAGAATGAGGTTTATTTGTGTTAGGATTTCAGTATGTCTGTAACAATGTAGTGGTTAAATATCTATTTTGAAATGGAAACTTTTGTTTGAAAGATATGTTATGCTTATTTGTTTGGTTTTCTTAAAAGTGGATTACCAAGGTGGTGATTAAAATGTAAAGTGATGTAGGTACATGGAACTACCTGTAGAAAATCTCACTCTTGTTGAGTTGACCATTCTGATTATAGATTTACCTTTATTGTCATGATTTGCTATTGCTTTGAGCAGTTTGGAGCTGTTCCTAAGGCTGTTCTCTTTTAATATTTTATGTTACTATGAAGTTTCACATGAGGTTGGTGAAATATATTCGACAAGTCCTGTCCTGCTTTATCAAATAATGTGTTTGATAAATCTATTCTAAAGTTCTCAGCTCATCTCAAGTATTTTTATGCTGTACATTTCTCTTCAGGAGTTTAGATAATGCCAGATTATAAATTACTGGGGTGAGAGTTTCAGTCCCACCTAGAAAATTAATGAGCAGACTTATCATTGGAGTGTCGTGTAGTGGCCTCAGTTTTTGAAACATCAGAGTAATAGGTTTATAAAATGCTTTGAAAATCACTGTTTAACAATATTAGATAAAGAGTGAATATAATTGATTGGTTTTAACTGATATCTTAAAATATTTTTGAGAATGAACTATATGATAATAGGACACATAAAAGGATGTCTGTGTGATATGAACTGATATGATTATTAGCACGTGTAAACCGTGGGTTCAGACTGCAGAGCAGAAAGGAGGGTCATTAATCTCACAAGCACAGTGTTTACTGTGTACTGTATTGTACTGTAAAAATAAGGCTTCCATGATGTCCACTGCTGTGGTGCTGAATCAAGAGAGACACAGAAGTCCCTCGAGGGAAGCAGATGGGAACCATCATGCTCATGTCACAGCAGCACTCTGCTGTGCTCTACAGCTGCATGCCCTGACAACATGGACCAAGGTTAGAGCAGTTATACATCAATAGCTCTTCCAGCTGGCAGCATGGAAGGAAAATGTCCTGAAAGAAATGAGTTTGTTTCAGACTTTTTTATTATGGGGTGGTTGGTGGTGGTATTTGGGTTTTTGAAGCTGATAATTTCCCCAGTGAGCTCATTTCTCTTCAGGTATTTCCAAACCCTTTCCTAGAGACAGTCTGAAGTAAAGGGATCAGAGCCAAAGATGATAATAACAGCCCTTGCTCAGCTTCTTCACTGCCTCCTCACCTTCAGGAGTGGGAGATCTGAGGCAGGAGCAATCATTAATAAAATATCCTCCAGTGCTTCCAGGCGAGGGGGAGGACAAAGCTCAAGGACTTGATGTCTTTTTATTGTATTGATGAAAGTTTTGTTACACACAGAAGAGAGTAAGATAGATGGGTGCATAAATTAGAATTTTAAATGACTGGATTGGTAAATAAATTATTAGTTTTGTCCTTTTCCATTCCATCCTTCCCTCAAGCTTCAATTTATTTTCATGACTTCTTCCACAGTGTATACAGATTCCTATTTGTTGTTTGATCTTACCCTGCTCTTTGGATTTCACCCTATCCCACCCTAAAATAATCTTCTGTTTTCTCTTCAGATCTAGTCTTCCCTTTCAGGTACATTTTAAAAAGCTTTCTCATTAATATTTTACAAAAAACATTGTTCACCAAATTACAGTAGACTTGTTTCTATATCTTGTTTATTCTAGAAAGCAGATCAATAAACCTGATGAATGTTTTGGCAATTACTATTTGTGCCCCAAAAAATCACAAAAATAACATTGTTGAGATTTCATTGTCTAAGAAGTGTTTATATGATGATTGAAAATAAGACTGCGTTCATCAGTAAATTTCCCCTGGAACTTTTTGATTTACATGAAACAGGGACAACATTAATGGGAAAATACTGTCTGCAGTTTGTATAAGGCCAGAAACTGTGGCAGCACCAAAATCATAGCAAGTAGGATGAAAAATGGTGATTAGTATTAGTGCAGTTGTTCCTACTGGCTACATGAAAACCAAACCTTGTCTTCTCCAA
>VXAD01000123.1:105453-116088 GCA_013399195.1 Dicrurus megarhynchus | reverse complement strand
CCCGCGCTGCGCGGAGCGGCTCGGCAGGAGGCGGCACGCCCCTCTCAAGCTCCGCTCCGCCTCCGCCAATCCCCAGCGGCGGCCCCGCCCTTTGCGCGTCTTCATTGGTTAATTCCTCCCGCTAGCACCGCCCTCCGCGCCCACTCCGCCAATCAGTGGGCGATACCCCGCCTCCCTCGCGTCGCCATTGGCCGGNTGATTCCCGGTGGTGACCGGTGTGGTGACATCCCGGCGGGGTCATCGGTGCGATGGACCCCGGGGGTGCCATCATCCCCTCGCCCCCGGTCCTACAGGTGTGACCTTGGAGAATGCGGGATGGCTCCTGGAGAGGGGCGCTCCCGGGTTGGGATGCTCCTGGGAACGGGGTGCTCCCGGATGATGGTACTCCTGGGAACAGGGTGCTCCTGGCGTGGGGATGGTCCCGCTGCAGGGATTTTACTGGGATTAGGATGCTCCTGGGATTGGGACGGTTCTTTTACGGGGATCGTACTGGATGAGGATGCTCCAGGGATGGAGACACTCCTGGGATGGGGATGCTCCTGGAATAGGATGCTCCTGGGATGAGGCTCCTCCTGGGATGGGCATGGTCCTCGAATGAAGCTGGTCTCAGGATGGGGCTGCTCCTGCACAGCGAGGATACTCCTGGGATAGGGATTCTCCTGGGATGAAGAAATGCCAGGCTGGGAACAGGGGTTTAGGGGCTGCCCCCCTGCAGAGGGGCTGCGCAGATCCCGGGAAATCCCTGCCGGGAGTGGGGCGGGGGGGATGCTCCGGGAGGATCCGGGAGGATCCGGTGCTGCGGCACCGGGAAGTGACGGTGTGGAAATGGCCCCGAGGCTGCTCCTGCCGGGCCTCGGGGCTGGGGCCGGTGGATGAGGAGAACAAACCCCGCGGCACCGCAGCGCTGCGGGAGGGACGGAGCCCATCCCAGAGCATGGGTCCGGCCTGAAATCAGGCACAGAATTCCCCTGGCTTTGGGAAAGAAGCAGCTCCGACCCCCGGCTGCTCAACAGGGTCCCGCTGGCGGGGTTTTAGACCGCAGGGATGAATTCCCACCGTGGAACTTCGGGGCTTGCAGGGGTGGGATTGCCGTGGGCAGAGTGGGATCGGCTCAGAGGCTCCCCGTGGTGGGACGGAGGGGATGCTCCCACTCCTTGCTTTCAAAGAGAGCTGGAAAAAGTGGAAAATGTCCCTGCTCAGCCGTGGGATCCAGGATGGAGCCCCTCGTTGTGGGCAGCCCAGGCCGCCGCGCGGCCTAGAAGGTGTCACCGGCGCGGCCAAGTTCACGTGGAAGCTGAGAAGCATGGCCAGGAGTGCCAGAAAGGCATCCCTTCCAGAAAGGCAGCCGGGAAATCAAATCCCTGTTCCCACAGGAAAACTTGGCTGCCTTAAGCACGAGGAGCCCCGTGGCTGCAGGACACTGCTGGGGTTGACCGCTGGGGCCTTGTCCCCAATGTCCTGGCAGCAGTTCCTGCTCCTGAGGCTGCTTTGGGTTTGCTGGTGAAGGGGACAGCTGCTGCTGCCCCAAAAACAGCTGGTGGGGAGAGCCAGGGCCAGGCACATCCATGGGCTGGGAGGCCCTGGCACAGAATTCCCAGAGAGTTCTGTGGCTGCCCCTGGATCCGTGGAAGTGTCCAAGGCCAGGTTGGATGGGGCTTGGAGCAGCCTGGGATGGTGGAAGGTGGGGAAAGGGGTGGAACAAGAAGATCTTTAAGGTCCCTTCCCACCCAAACCATTCCATGATTCTCTGATTCCTTAATTCCATGATCCATGGGGGCTGTGGAGCTCAGGCTTGGTGGCTTGGGACACCCTGGCTTGGCCAAGGTGTTGTTTCCTACCCCCGTCCTTCCTCCACCCCACCTGGGGCACAGAGGCTCGGACAGTGGTGGGAATGTGGGGCCAAAGGAGCTGCAGCTTCCCACGGCTGCACCCACCACCCCAAACATTCCAGGGCTGGCACATCCCGCCCAGAGCTGGCACTCCGCTGGCTCCGCAGCCTCATCCAGCAGCAGCAGCAGCATCTGAGGCCAAACCCCATTGATTTTATCGAGCTGGCTGTGCCACCCTCCCAGTGCTCACCTTTAATGCGTTTGGAGCTCAGCAATTAATTACCTGCATGGAATAAATCCTCAGAGCGGCAGAGCACAGGAAGAGCTGGGGCTGGCCGCTGCCCGCACTGGGCACTCTGCCACGGCCACCGCGAGCCAGCCACTTCACCCCTGCTGCCACAACGAGCGGCATCTTTCATAAATCGGGGTTTTCCTGCCCCAAACCCCCTGTGGAGCTGCTGGTGGGGTGGGTTCAAGCTGGTCCTTGGTCCCCAAGACCCACAGACTCCTGTCAGCATGGATGGGGAAGGATCGGAGTAAACTCTTCTTCCGTGCCAGCTGAAGATGGATTTGAGGTGGCACCCTGGAAACAACAGCCTGCCTCGTGTCGTCTCCATCCCTGAACTCCGGCAGATCCGTGGCAGCTCTCCCTTCCCCAGCCCTGGCTCCAGCTCCTCTGCCGACAGCCAGGGCTGCATTAGGGAAAAAGAGGGGAAAAAAAGAAGCTCCGGCAAGGAGCAGAGCTGGTGTGTGACAGCTCTGCTCGGGAATCCGTTGGTGGCAGGGATTTCTGCGGGAGTGACGGGATCCGTCCAAAACGCTCCAGGAGACTCCCAGCTCCTTGTGGCTGCCGTCCCACCATGGCTCGGTCCCATCCCACTTCCCCTGAGCCGAGGGTTTTCCCTGGATCTCTGTTTTCCCCAGCAGTCTGATCTGGCCCAGGGCTGGAGGCTGAAGCCCGACCTCAGTCCCCTCTCCCGGTTCACGGTTTTGGTCTTCACAGCTCCTGAACCACCAAAAGCCGAGATCAGCAGGAATCCGGAGGCATTGGCCTAAGCTCTGCCCTGTTCCCAGGGCCTGATCCAAACCCCACATCCACGGGCAAGAAACCCCTCCAGGGCTTTGTGCAGCTGGGGAGCCTCTCCTGAGGAGGGGGGAGGTGAAGGACGAGGGGAGGTCCCACCACAGGAGCAGCAGGGTTGGGACAGAGGTGCCTGCAGGGGGCAGGGCGGAGCTTTAACCTCCCAATTCCTCCCAGCACATCAATCCCACTCAGCTGGATTATTTCTCTGGAGATCCCTTGCTGGGAAGGGATGGATGTGGGGGTGGAGACCCCCGGGTGGGATTCACTGTCCCACCCACGGCAGTGCAGGGAGGGTGAGAACTTTCCTTCAGCCCGGTCCCTATTCCAAACCCTTGGTACATTTCTGTTTAATTCCTAGCACGAATGGTTTCCCAGGCACATTTTGGCATGGAAAGGATGCTGCCAAGGTGAGCTGGCTCCCCTGTGGCTCCGGGCTCAAGCTGTTGTCAGAGCGGAGCAGAGCAGAGCAATCCCTGGAGCAGCCACATCCGTCATTCCCTTAGGGAATCGCACTTCCAAAGCTCCCGAGCTGCTGGAAAGGACCTCAGCTGGTCACCAGCTGTGCAGCTGCACCTTCCAGATCCCCAGGGACACAGAGCATCCTTCCAGGCTGGATATTCCCTGGAGTTTGTGCCAGGCACAGCCGAGGGGCAAAATCCGAGGGCAGGATGCTCGGCCTTCCCAGGATCCAAGGATGGGATGCTCGGCCTTCCCAGGATCTGAGGATGGGATGCTCGGCCTTCCCGGGATCCGAGGATGGGGTGCTCGGCCTTCCCAGGATCCGAGGATGGGATGCTTGGCCTTCCCAGGATCCACACAGTGCATCCCAGCAGGGACAGGCTCGTGGGGGTGTGGCTGCTCCATGCCTCTGATCCCAGCCCTCCCAGATCCCATCCCTCAGGACTTCCATCCTTTGCTTCCCACTGAATCCCAGCTCCCAGCATCCCCGCAGAGGTGATGGCCGTGGCAGAGGCCACCCGCTGGTTGTTCCCCCAGGGGCACAGCTGGCACAGCTGGCGGCAGAGATGTCCTCCTGCAGATGCCACCGGGAACCTGGAGCTCACAGGGATCTGCACCCCCTGGGCAGAGCCACACCTGGGCAGTTCTTTCCGTGTCATTCCCGAGAGCATTCCCACACCTGGGCAGTGCATTCCCTGCTATTCCCGAGAGCATTCCCACACCTGGTCAGTGCATCCTGCTATTCCCAAGAGCATTCCCACACCTGGGCAGTTCTTTCTGTGTTATTCCCGAGAGCATTCCCACACCTGGGCAGTTCTTTCTGTGTTATTCCCGAGAGCATTCCCACACCTGGGCAGTGCATTCCCTGCTATTCCCAAGAGCATTCCCACACCTGGGCAGTTCTTTCCGTGTTATTCCTGAGAGCATTCCCACACCTGGGCAGCGCATCCCGTTATTCCCGAGAGCATTCCCACACCTGGGCAGTGAATTCTCTTATTCCCGAGAGCATTCCCACACCTGGGCAGTGAATTCTGTTATTCCCAAGCATTCCCACACCTGGCCAGTGCATCCTGTTATTCCCGAGAGCATTCCCAGCTCCGGTGTGGTGCCGGCGGGTCCCTGCCCAGCGTGACTAACGTTTGTCACATGCCACTGCTCTCATGCTGTCCCCGGGAGCAGCAGCAGCGGGTGTGGGGGAGTGCGTGCTTTGCTTTCTTTGCCGTTTCAGAACATCCACACGTTTTCCCTGGCGTTCCTGGCAGCGGGAGGGAGGAGCGGCAGCTCGGGATGCTCTGAGGGATGGGGCTGAACCGGGCTACTTGTCACCACCCCTTGGAGACAGTTGTGTCCCCCAGCCTGGCTGCGGGGTGCTGGCTGGTGGCAGGAGCCTCGTGGTGCTTCCAGAGGAGAATCAGCTGGAGAAGCAGCGGGAGGAGTGGAAACCCCAGCCGGGATCTGCCAGGATCCTGCTGCTCTTTGGGGGCTGCAGCCTCGCCCCCGTGCCCTAAAATATGGAATGCTGAGGGATGGGGTGGGGTGGGCAAGGATGAGGCTTCCCCCCATGTTTGTGCAACGCTCCGAAGAGCTGCAGAGCCTTGGCTGGAGCCTCTGGGCGGGCCAGGGATGTAAATAATTAATAATTAATAATCCTAACCATCGAGCAGGATTTCGCAGCTTGGGGCCATGCTGGAAGGTCGGGGCAACCAGATCCTCTCCTCGTGTGTCCGTCTGAAAGCCGAGGAAGGGGTTTGGGTGTCGAGGCAGAGCTGGGGAACCAGTTCAGAGAGGAGCTGGGAGGTCTCGAGCTGGGTGGCAGCAGCAGGAAAACCACCCCGGAGAGCCTGGCAGGGGCAGCACGGGGTATTGCCAAAGAGTCCAAAACCCTCATCCAAGTGCCAGTTTTCCTGCAAGATATCCCGGTTTGGGCTAAAATGGGATTTTTCCAGCTCTTCTTGGTGCAGTGGGACCTGGAGCAGGGGGCTCTGAAGTCCATAACAACGAGTCCCCAGCACCAAGCAGTGGAGCCCAGCTGCGCTGATGAGAAAGTCCAAAGAAATAAAGATATTTTTGGATTTGCCTGAGTGTTTTACAGCTGAGCAATGAATCCATGTCCATTGCTTCAGTTATTAAGCAATGGCTATTCCAAAATAGCCTCTGCTCCGAGCCACGAGCAGTTCCGTGCCAGGAAAATGCCTCTGCTTGGGAAGCGCAGCAATATCCTGGGAAAACACAAGAAAACAGAACTTTTACAGCAGCAAAGGACTCGTTTGTGGCCCCCACTCCCAGCTCTTTAATGCAGACAAACCCTGAGCTTGCCAAGCTGTCGATCCCCTGGGTTCCAGCCTGGAGCAGCAGAGCTGTGATCCCTCCTTGCTCCCCTCCTTTTTTCCATGCAGATCCCGTGCCTGCCGAGCCCCTGAAAGCCTCTTTCAGGAAAACTTGGAAAGGGCCTGAGGAGAGTTTGTTTGAAGAGGTGAATTTCTGTTTGAAAAGGTGAATTTCGCTCGGGAGGAGCTGTTGGACCGAGGAGCCCTGAGGGCATCTGGCTCCCATCTCCGAGCTGCTGCCAGAGATGGGGGGAAAACCTCCCCTCCTTTCCTGCCAGCTCCGCTTTTAGTTTGTTTTCATCTCCCTCGGGGGAAGGGAGTTGGTTGTTTCTTTTCACTTGGACCTTCTGCAGCTCTGGCTGTGCCTCTGAGGGGTCTGCCCTTGATGGGAGGAATCTGGGGGTTTGGAGTTATTACCTCTCCAATGCTTCCTCTGTTTCCATGGAGACCCTATAAATAGAATAAAATTTAAATGGTTATTTCCTCAAGAAGCGATTCGGCACCGGAGATTTATTATATATTTCCTTAGGAAAAGCCTAAAAGGACGGAGATTCGCGTTGTGAGTGGCTCAGGGATGGATGAAAGGCTTTACCTGCGGAGTTTGGGGACAGAGAATCCCATGGCTGATTCCTCGTCAGTATTCCGGGTGTGGCAAGAATGATGGATTTGGACCTTGTCTGGGGTTTTTAGCAGAAGGAGCCCGTTCTGTGTGGCCATGAGCTCCTCCTCTGTCTGGAGCTCCTGGAGGTCAAGTCTGGAACGTCACAGCTTTCCCAAAATCCGGAGTTTTTTCCCAAGTATCCGCTGGGGCTCAGCTCCTGCTGGTTTGACAGCAGGAATAAAGGGGAACAGCATCCCTGGGGACAGTCCCTGCTGCAGGACAGCAGAGGTGAGGTGGCCCTGGACGTCAGCAGGGTCAGGACTAGCGTCCTCACAGGGTGGCGACTCCAAAACCGGGCCAGGATCATGCCTTGCGATCCGCCAGCTCCTGCCAGAGGCTGCTCCAGGAGAGAGAGGATTTTTTCTTATCCCAAATCATTGATTTGCTGCCTGGGAGCCTTGCTGGAGCAGGGATCTGGGGCTGTGGGATGCGCTGAGCCCTTTGAGGGTGCTGGAAGTTGCTGCCCCTGATCCACCTCACGGAGGGGATTGCGGAGGGTGCACGGCCAGAATCTCCCAGGATGCAAATCTGGGAGTTGCAGTGGAACCCTGGATTTCCAGCGGCTGCGGGGAGCCCTGGCCGGGCTGACCCGGCCGTAATCGGGAGCAGGATCTGTTCCACCATCCATATTCATGACTTGGCGGCTGCCCTGATTCCCGGGAGGCTCCCATGTGTTTCCCGGGAATCTGGGAATGTGGGAGCCAGCCCCTGGGAAAGGGAGACCTGGGGGTGCTCAGGGGAGCGGTGTGTCCCGTCTCCTGCTGGAAACCAGCGGCTGCCCAGTTTGGGCTGGATTTGGTGGCACAGGGCCACCAGCTGTGGTTTCACCCCCTGGAGGTGAGGCTGGCCATGGGCCATGGAAAATCCCACAGGGAAATCCCCTTCCCGGAGCTCATGTCAGAGAGCAGCTGGAACCCCAGGCTGAGCCATCCCAAACCACCGTGCTCTGTGGGGTCATCAAACTGCCACTAACACTTTGTATTTCCAGTATTTCCATTAATATTTCATATTTCCAAGCACTAATATTATTTCCAACATTTCCACTAATAATTCATATTTCCAAGCACTAATATTTAGTATTCCAATATTTCCACTAATACTTTATATTTCCAAGCACTAATATTTAATACTTCCAATGTAAATAAATATTCCCATCCTACAATAAGTGCTGGCAGAAGAGCTTGTCCCCTTCCACGGATCCCTCTGGGCTGCTCCCACAGATCCCTCTGGGCTGCTCCAGGGGGTCCCCAGATCCCTCTGGGCTGCTCCAGGGAGGTCCCCAGAGCCCTCTGGAAGCTCTCAAAGCTGCGGAGCTTTGATTCGGGCTCAGGCCGAGCGTGGGCACCATCCACGGGGCGCTGCCGACTAACAGGAGCTGTTCCCTCCCTTCTCCCGCAGAAAATCCAGCAGCTCTCCGAGGGCTCCATGTTCGGCCACGGCCTGAAGCACCTTTTCCACAGCCGCCGGCGCTCGCGGGAGCGGGAGCAGCAGAACTCGCAGGACTCAGGGCCGCCGCCCCACGGCGCCTCGGACCACGAGTCCCCGGACGAGAAGGAGCGCTCCCCGGAGATGCACCGCGTGTCCTACGCCGTGTCCCTGCACGACCTCCCGGCCCGTCCCACCGCCTTCAACCGTGTGCTGCAGCAGATCCGCTCGCGCCCGTCCATCAAGCGCGGCACCAGCCTGCACAGCGGCAGCCGCCGCGCCAAGAGCGGCTCCCTGGAGCCCCAGAAGGGCAGTCCCCACCTCGGGCGCAAGGCCCCCCAGGACAGCGGCCTCACAGCCATCCTGCATCAGCACCAGGGCAGGCCCAGGTCGTCATCCACCACGGACACGGCCATCCTGCTGGCCGAGAGCGGGGCCGTCTACCTGCTCACTGAGGACACCGAGGGCCTAGCGGATAAGGTAGGGATGAGGGAGTGCTTGTGGGGGGGCTTTGTCCTGGAGGAAAGGAGGGTCTGGAGGGATTTTCTGGCTCTCCATAATTCCCTGAGAGGGGGTGAGGCCGGGGCGGGAGGGGTCGGGCTCTGCTGCCATGGAACAGTGACAGGACAAGAGGGCATCACCTCAATCTGCGCCTCAAGAGGTTTAGGTTGGACATCAGGAGGAATTTCTTCCTCTAAATAGTGATCAGACACTGGAAGGGGCTGCCCAGGGAGGTTTGGAGTCCTCACTCCTGGAGGTGTCCAAGGAAGGCTTGGACGTGGCACTGAGTGCTCCAGGTGGGGATTGGGCACAGCTTGGACTCGATGATCCCGGAGGGATTTTCTAACCTCAGGGATCCTGGGATTCCGTGGCTGCACCTGAGTTAGGGGCACGAGAACAGAGCGGGGAGCCAGGGCAGGGCTGGGTGCAGAGCACCCCAGAATTCCATCGGGATCAGGTTGTCCCTCGGGTGGCACCGGGCAGTGGTGGCAGCCCCTGGGAGCCACTCGGGTCTGGAGCTGCTGGAATTGATGCTTCTCTTGTGGGGAATTGAAAGCAGGGACAGCATTCCCAGAGTGGGATTTGAGGGAGAGAAAGAAGGGCCTGGCACGACTCTGTTCCCATGGGATGGGGAGGTCCAAAGGCACCTCCAGGGCTCAGCCGGACGGCTGCGATTTGGTCCCATCCCAAGTGATTTTGAAACCAGGCTGGTGGACAGGATGGTGTTTCCATCTAGTGTTTAGTGCCATTAATTATGCAACAGCCCAATTAGCACGCGCTGATTTCCAGCGCTGAGTTCCAGGGACAGGCGGTGAGAGGTTCTCTGGGTGCCGGGGAGGATTCTCTCTTTTGGCTTCTCCCCTTGGCCCTCAGAGCTCGGGGGGCGTTCCACAGCCTGAAGCTGCTCCCTGCAGCTCTCAGGGCTATGAGGATCCTTCTTTTCACGTTTTTAATTCACCTGAAAGTCCCAGCAGCAAATTGGCAAAGCTTGGGATGGAGAGATGGCCAGGCAGGCTCCAGCAGGGACACAGGGATCGCATCCCAGAGGATAAAAATGTCGCTGTACCAGCAGCTTTCCGAGGAGCTGCCCAGAATCTTCTCTCCCCACTTCCCTGCGAGCAGATCAGGGCACCCCAACCCTTCCCTGGTAGTCCCTGCTCCTCCCCTCTGGTTGGTCGTTCGAGCATCTGCAGCCAAAATTCCTCCCTGGTGGCCTCCTCTGGGGCGTGGCCCGTGGCACTGCCTTGCCAGGATCCCAATCCTGCCAGGATTACGGCCAAAGCTTCGATCCCACTGGTGTTGCTCACCAGGCTTGTTTCCAGCCTGGCTCGCAGGTAAACGAGGTCTGATGCCCGCGTGAACTAGCGACTGAAGGATTGATGGTAACTGAGGTTTGCGTGCCTCAGTTTGCCAGTGCAGCCCAACGCCATCCCCACAGCAAGTAGTTCTTGCTGTTTAGTAAGCCAGCAGCGGAGGTAAGAAGGAAAGAGTTGGAAACTCTGTTAGCTGCAGTCCAAGTTTATTTTCTCCTGCCTCGGAGGACAGAGAGGCAGTTACTTGAAGGGAAGCCGAACAGAGAGACCCCGGTTTGCTCTCTGGCAGCCAGTTTTAAGGTATTACATCATGAGGTAGAGATAACAGAATTAACCAATCATGAAAGGAAGATACATGATAATAAACCAATAACGACATCTCAGGGGAGGAACAAAATCAAACTAACAAATAACAAAACAGCTGGAGGGTATCTCAAACCACGCTGGCCTGTTACAGGACTTGAAGCTTCTGTGATAAGAAAGCAGACGTGGTGTGAGTGACATGCAAGGGATGTGCTATGCTGCAGACTCTGCCTTTCGTCTGCCTTCGGGGGCAGGGTCCTGCGATGGGAAGTCAGCCCATGTGTCCCATGCAGGCTGCACGATAGCAGCACACTGGGACAGAAACGTCTCCAGAGGGAGGAAGAGCAGAGCAGATCCGTGTGCGCTCCTGGAGCAGCACAGAAAGGGGATGAATAATTAACTGCATATGACACAAAGAGCAATAAGAAGAGAGCCAACACCTTTGTGAGGCAGTGGGAAAATAACTTATTTAGAGAAACACGAGCCGTGTGATATTCCCGTGCCGGATTATTTTTCCAGGAGCCCTCAGGAAGCCCAGAGCCTCCTGCCTGCAGCCAACCATCTCCTTTTTCTCAGGGATGGCTGGGTGGCCTCCAGAAGGTGGGGGCTTGGCATCATCCCTGCCTTGTCCTCCCCTGGGATCTGGCGCCTCCTCCCTATTTCCCCCTCCCTCTGGAATCCCCACGAGATGCTCGGAGCTCCTGGGAAAGAGCCGGCCCCCCCCCCCCCCCCA
>VXAD01000123.1:82027-95720 GCA_013399195.1 Dicrurus megarhynchus | reverse complement strand
TGTTTCCCATTTCAGTCTCTCTGGAGCTGCCTTTTCCTTTGCCACAGTCACTTTTTCCCTTCTCTGCCCAGAGAATTGCACATCTGGGCAAAAAGTCTGTTTCCTGCCGTTTCTAATTTTCTGCCTCTCGATAAGAAACTGAAGCAAAACCCTCCGTGGAGGGCCCAGCCTAAAAACAGCCTGGGAGCGGGGTCTGAAAACCGCAAGTTTGTTATGGCTTGGTTTTTATTTTTAAAAAATTGCCACTCCAGACTGAGCAAATCCAGCGGGGATCGGCCTTTTGCTCTCACCCTCCGGCCCTTTGCTCCATCACCGCTGCAACAAGGAGAGAGGAAAAGCCTTGGGGAGCAGGCTGGGGGAAACGGGGATGAAATCCCTACACCCCCAGACTGCCAGCAGGACACAAAACAACAGGGGGAGGAGGAGATGGAAGGGAACAACAGGAGGGCCCTGGCTTTTCCAAGCCCCTGCTCCAGATGGGAGCGTTCCCAAGCAGCATCTTGAGAGAACATTCTTCCCCTCCTGCAGCCGGCATTTCCTGGTGATAATGCGCTCCCAACGTGATCCCGCGGCATTATCCCTATTAAAGGGTCACTCGGGGAAAGAGGGATGGAAATGAGAAATTATCCAGGTCTGCCAAGGGTATTTAACTTTCCAGCAGCTCTTAATTAGAAGCCAGGAGCCATTTACACAACCAGGGAGGTTTTTTGCATAAGAATCTGCATTTAAAACACAGCAACTGGGAAGATTTAGGGATTTTTTTGGTTTTTTTCTCATTTTTCCCAACTGGACAAGCAGCGCGTCCAGGATGGAGAGCGCGAGGCAGGGCCTGGCTTGCTGTCCAGGCCCTGCAAATGTGGCTTCAGGCGAGTGATTTCCTCTCCCAAAGCTCTGGTTTTGCCATCTGTAAAATGGAATTTTGGCGCTTATCCAGATTTCCTGCGGTGGCAGCTGGTGTTTGTAACAGGAGCTGGGCACTGCCAGGTGATGGAGCTCGGAAAGGCCGAGGAGTCCCTGCAGCTGCAGCGCTGGGAGCAGGAGCTGCTCCCCAGTGCCCCACAAATTGGGGTGAGGGCAGTTTCTCTTGGGCTGGACAACTTTGGGGAGCATCCAGGCTAAAAGCAGGGCTGAAATACCTCTGGGTTGCTCAATCCTTGTGCTCCACACTGGTTTGGGTGGAGATTTGGTGATGATTCCTGGTTTTCCTCACCCCTTTTCCCTGGCTGGCTGGAGAAATCCCTGTTCCCATCTCTGCACAAAGCGAGGGTGGAAAGGCAGAGTCAGTGGCTGCTCCCTGCCAAAATCCGCTGGGAAAATCCAGCCCTGAGCTGGCTGCCATGCTCTTTCGCTGGTGTATTCCTGGGATTCCAGCAGCAGCGGTGAGGCTGGGAAACCTCCAACCAACTGGAAAACTCCCCAGCTTCTCCGGTTAATTGTTCCCAGTTCTTGCCTCTCCCTCCACATCCCAAGCCCGCTTCCCACCTGGGGTTTTTCCTCCCTCCCCTGAGCATCCCCCTCCTTTTTCTTCTCCGCCAGCTGGACAAGGGCGACGTGACCACCCTGAACCTGCCCTCGGGTGCCGGGCACGGCGATGCCGATGGCCCCGTGTGCCTGGACGTGCCCGATGGCACCCCCGACCCTCACCGCACCAAAGCCGCCATCGAGCACCTGCACCAGAAGATCCTCAAGATCACGGAGCAGATCAAGATCGAGCAGGAGGCGCGGGATGACAACGTGGCCGAGTACCTGAAGCTGGCCAACAATGCCGACAAGCAGCAGGCGTCGCGCATCAAGCAGGTGTTCGAGAAGAAGAACCAGAAGTCGGCGCAGACCATCGCGCAGCTGCACAAGAAGTTGGAGCACTACCACAAGAAGCTGAAGGAGATCGAGCAGAACGGCCCCTCCCGCCAGCCCAAGGATGTTTTCCGGGACATGCACCAAGGGCTGAAGGATGTGGGCGCCAATGTCCGCTCCAGCATCAGCGGCTTCAGCGGGGGTGTGGTAGAAGGGGTCAAGGGGGGGCTCTCGGGGCTGTCCCAGGCCACCCACACGGCCGTGGTGTCCAAGCCGAGGGAGTTCGCCAGCCTGATCCGCAACAAGTTCGGCAGCGCCGACAACATCGCCCACCTGAAGGACACGCTGGACGACGGGCACCCCGAGGAGGCCTCCCGGGCGCTGAGCGGCAGTGCCACCCTGGTGTCCAGCCCCAAGTATGGCAGTGATGACGAGTGCTCCAGTGCCACCTCGGGCTCTGCCGGTGGCAGCAACTCAGGGGCGGGGCCCGGTGGCTTGGGGAGCCCCAAGTCCAACACACTGGACAGCCACCACAACAACTTTGACACCATCCTGGAGGAGCTGCGAGAGATCAAGGACAGCCAGTCCCACCTGGAGGACTCCATGGAGGACCTCAAGGCCCAGCTGCAGCGGGATTACACCTACATGACGCAGTGCTTGCAGGAGGAGCGCTACAGGTAGGGACGGGTGGGTGCCAGGGGCGGTGTCACCCCGGGGTGGCTCTGTGGGGACTACAAGCCGCCATCCTGGGCTTGTCTGGCCAGGAGACACGGGGAGCTGCAGCTCTCCTCACTGCCAGACCTCTGTGGAGGATCTTGAGATGTTTTCCCACAACCAGGGGAGGGCTGGAGGGGCTGGGTGGTGTCCCCAGTGCCAGGGGGATGTCGGGGAGATGTCCCAGCCCAGCTGTCCTGTGCAGGTATGAGCGTCTGGAGGAGCAGCTGAACGACCTCACAGAGCTGCACCAGAACGAGATGACCAACCTGAAGCAGGAGCTGGCCAGCATGGAGGAGAAGGTGGCCTACCAGTCCTACGAGAGGGCGCGGGACATCCAGGTAGGGCTGTGGGGAAGCTCAGCCCCCCTCTGCTCCCTCCAGCCAAGGGGTGAGGGACAGACCCTGGGCTGGGAAGGAGGGTGGGGGTGTGGGATTCCTTCTTCCAGCAGCCTCCAGGTGAGGTTGTCCCTGCAGTGCTGTCACAGCAAGAAGCAGGTGACTAAACCTTGTCCCCAAAACCAGGGAATCCCAGACTGGTTTGGGCTGGAAGGGACCCAGTGCCACCCCTGCCATGGGCAGGGACACCTTCCAGTGTCCCAGGCTACTCCAAGCCCCGTCCAGCCTGGCCTTGGACACTCCCAGGGATCCAGGGACAGCCACAGCTTCGCTGGGAATTCCATCCCAGCCCCTCCCCACCCTCACAGGGAGGAATTTCATCCCAAAATCCCATCTGGCTCTGGGAAGCCGTTCCCCCTTGTCCTGTCACTCCCGTGCTCCTGTACAGAGTGAGTCCCTGCCCTGCTGCTGTGCTCCAGCTGGGTGACCACACCACGGGGCTGTGACAAGCCACATGTGGGCCAGCCCAGTCCCCATGTCCCCTTTGAGCCACCCTGCAGCACCCAGACCCTCCCCAGCCCAGCAGCGAGCCCCGGGACCCCCGGGGAGGCACCAAACCCCTCAGGGGACACCCCTGGGTGCGCTGCCACCGCCACTGTCCCCCGGCAGGAGGCCGTGGAGTCGTGCCTGACGCGGGTGACCAAGCTGGAGCTGCAGCAGCAGCAGCAGCAGGTGGTGCAGCTGGAGGGGGTGGAGAACGCCAACGCCCGGGCGCTGCTGGGCAAGTTCATCAACGTCATCCTGGCCCTCATGGCCGTGCTGCTCGTCTTCGTCTCCACTATCGCCAACTTCATCACGCCGCTCATGAAG
The DNA here is from genome assembly GCA_013399195.1 of Dicrurus megarhynchus. Classification (NCBI taxonomy): domain Eukaryota; kingdom Metazoa; phylum Chordata; class Aves; order Passeriformes; family Dicruridae; genus Dicrurus; species Dicrurus megarhynchus. Next base: position 92,004 of record VXAD01000123.1, on the reverse strand, counting down.
ACCCGCATGCGCATCCTCAGCACCGCCCTGCTCGTCCTCTTCCTCTTCTTCCTCTGGAAACACTGGGACTCCATCAGCTACTTCCTGGAGCACGTCCTGCTCCCCAGCTGATCCGCAGAGCTGGGGGGTTTTCGTTTCCCAACGAGAAGAGGGACAGGGGGATGAGGGTCCAAAGCCTTCTCCGCACGCTCAGTTCAGCTGCTTTCCCGGCCCTCCACAGCAATCACCTGGATCTGGGATCTGTCGGCCCTCTGGGATCTTTGGGAAGGGTGGGATGGGGAGTGAGGAGGAGTTTTGGAAGGCACCGGTGATTTCTGGGTTTTTCTAAGGGGTTTTGGGTGGTTTTTTAAAGGTCAGCCTGAAGTCCCCAGGAAGGAGATCTTCTCCAGGGGCCTTCAGTTGGTGGGAAGGATTGAGCTGGACCAAACCTGGCTCTGGGAGAACTTCCATCAGGGAGAGGAGTTCATTGGGGCAGGATTTTCCCTTTCGGCCTGGACAGCCAAGGTGGCAAAAAGTCCTGGGACGGAGCGAAAGCAAAGCAGGTGGAGATGGAGGCCGCGGGTCCGGGGCAAACACAGCAGGACATGCACGTCCCGCCAGCCTCTGCCATGCCCAGCACTGCCCAGCCGGGACACAGCGGGGCTGTGGCACCGCCCCGGTGTCCCCAGGGTGGGCTGGGCACACCCAGGGCAGTCAGCACAGGCACAAGCGCCACTTCCCCCGCGCTGGTTCCATTTCTTGACTTCCCGACTCTTTGGCTTTAGTTGATCCGATCTCTTCAGGGACACCTGGGCTCTTCCAGCCCCTGCCCCGTGTCGTGTGCGTGTGTGTGGTTTTTAATTTAACTCCAGACTCTTGTTTCCATTTGTGAATTGAAGCTGGTGGGGCAGGAGGGAGGAGGGGGTGCAGCTGCCCCCCAGCCCCACCCCAGAGCACAGCATGCTGTCTCGGGTGGTTCTTAAATTATTTCATACCTATATATTTATGTAATATATCTATACACACACACATATATATAAATATATCTATAAAATACCTGCACAGCCAGGGCCTCCTCTGGTGCAAATGGGAGCTGCTCCACTCGCTCTGAGGCCCTGAACTTCTTGGCCTCGGGTGAGAATTTGGCCCTAAGCCTTTTCCATGGTGATTTCCAGGGCTGGCACAGGGTGTTTGGGAGGGTTGGGGGTCCCTCTGCCACCTCCCCCGTGCTCCCAGGGCCAAGCCAAGCCCTTCTGTGACCCCACACAGGACGGGACCTTAAAGATCCCTCAGTGCCACCCCTGCCATGGGCAGGGACACCTCCCACCATCCCAGGCTGCTCCAGGCACTGTCCAGCCTGGCCTGAGACACTTCCAGGGATGCAGGGGCAGCCACAGCTTCTCTGGGAATTCCATCCCAGCCCCTCACGACCCTCACAGGGAGGGATTTCATCCCAAAATCCCATCTAACCCTGCCCTCTGGCACTGTGCAGCCATTGCTTGAGCATTGCCTCTCACACCAGCACAGCCTGAGCATCACGGCTGGTGATAAAGGTTTGGTATCAAAGATAAGGCTCAGCTGAGCCCCAGGGCAGGAGCAGGGCTGTGCCCAGGTGGGATGCACAGGGATGGACAGGACAGAGCTTTGGGGAGGCTCCCTGGAGCTCCCACTGCTGCAGGCGACACCCAGAGCAGTCCTCTCCCGAGGGAATGGTCACCTGAGCCGGGGGGGCTTGCCCAGCGCTGGGGGATCTGTCCCACCCTCAGGTGCAGCAGAATTCTCTCCTCTGCCTCATCCCAGCCAGGTGCATCCCGCACCAGGTCAGCCCTGAGCCCACGGAAGGAACAAAACCGGGAGTCATTCAATTCCAAAATCCCCTAAACTTGGCTCCGTCCCCTGCCCGGCTCTGCCTGAGCCCAGACCGGGAGCGCGGGGCTGCAACTGCCGCAACCCCGCCAGCCCTGCCCGGAGGGAGCGAGGAGATGGGGGAAAAACTCTGTCCTGGGGGTTATCAGCGTCCGGCCGGGCAGGGGCTGCGGGAAGGGGGAAAGAGGGCTGCAGGAAGGGAATTCTCCGGGAAGGGAATTCTGCGGGAAGGGAATGCGGCACTGCGGCCGCAGGGGGGCCCCCGGTCCCCGCCGCAGCTCCCGGAGCCGCTCCGGAAGATCTTCCCTTAACGCCGGGCAGGGGCAGGGGTGGGGTCACCCACCCCAATTAGCGCATTAACCCCCTCCTGCCCGCAGCGCAGCGTCAGCGATCGTTACGTCACGGGATGGTTTGGGTTGGAGGGGACCTTAAAGCCCATCCAGTGCCACATGCATGGGCAGGGACACCTCCCACTGTCCCAGGGTGCTCCAAGCTCTTTAACCTGGCTTTGAACTCTCCCCTGGGGCAGCCACGGCTTTTCTGGGAATTCCATTCCAGGGCCTCCCCACCCTCCCTTTAAAAAACGCCTTCCCTCCCTCCCATCTGAACTGACCCGTTTTTAGTTAAAACTCTTTGTACCTCTGTGTGAAGCGGAGGAGGTTTGGGGGCAGAAGCCCCACACGTGTGAGCCCTGCCACCCTCCCCCCGCCGCCTGTGACACTTGGGGACATTCACATCGTGTCCTGGCACTGCCCAGTCCCTGTGACCTCCTTGGCAGCAGCCGGAGGAGGCCCCAGTGTTGGGGCAGCGAGAAGAGCTCTTCCAGCCGGGGCGATCCCATCCCAGCGGGAATTTCAGGATCTCTTGCTCACGGCCCCATGTCCAGCTGTCCACTCCCCTCCCTCCAGCCCCAGCGAGCAGGGTCGTGCCAGCCAGGAGTGGCATCCCCGCTCCGCGTCCCGCTCCCCAGGCCGAGCCCCGCTCCGATGGGCGAGCAGCTGGCACAGGAGGCCACCGGCACCTTCCCATGCCCAGCAAGGGGGAGCTGCGAGCCAGCAAATCCCGCGTTAGGAGCTGCTGGTGACATTGGTGACAATTCCCGCGTGGCATGGGCGGCGCGGGGCTCCCTGAGGACTCGCGTTCTGCCGGCGGGGTCAGGGGGGGCTCCTGAGGGCCCCCTTTGTGCGGTAGGTGCAGCTTTGACGTCAGCCCCGGCAGGAATTCAGGAATTCCTTAATTCCATTCAGGCCTCCCTGCCCGCCGCTAATTGCGCTTTATGTAAGAGCCGCAGCTGCGCTCCCCGGCCGCCCCCAGCACCGGGATAAGCGCAGGGGACAGGGAACGGGGGAGCGAGACACGGGGCCACCGGGCCACTGGGGACCCTCGTGGGGCCGGGGCTCGGCTACCCCTTCGTGTGGCACACGCAGAGATTGGTGCGCTCAGCGGGGACATTGAGGGACAGGCTGGAGGGCTGTGGGGGCGAGGGGCACGTGGGGTGCCACAGCAGGATGTCCCTCTGTCCTTCTGTCCCCTGTCTGGGGCTGGTTTGCTGCATCCCGAGGGTGCCCCAGGGTGCCAAGGTCCTGCGGAGCGGGGCCAGCACTGTCCCCGTCCCCTGCCCCGCGTGTCACCGCGGCCAGCCTGGCTGAAGTAATGATGATAAATTGTTTCGGTGTCTCGGGGTGATTGCTCCTCACGGGGACAAAGCGAGCACGGGTTTGTCTCCAGGCACTGTGCTCCCGTTTCCAGCTGCATCAGCCCTGCACCGTACAATGATGTCCTCGCTGCCCTCTGCCCTGCTGGGGGGACTCCCAAACACCCCCGTGCTGTTCCCACGGGGATCTCCCTGCGTGCCCAGGGCACCCAGAGGCACTCACCTGCATCCCCAGTTCATCCCAGATCAAGCTGGGCATGGATACCCTCACCCGATCCAGGCACGGCATGGGGGAGTTTTCCCAAGGAGGAGGAGGATGGGGAGGAAGGGATTTGGGAGGGGGAATGTTGGCAGTCATCAATGGGGACACGGCGGGTCCCCGGCTGTCCCCTCCCCCCGGCGGCGTGGCCGAGCTTAGGCCGTAAAAAGCAAGAGCTGGTACCAAGGATAACATGCCGCGCATTCCTGCGCCGTCTCCGGGGGAATTTTGGCCGTTCCACATGAAAAATACTCCTGGCCCTCGGGTCAAAGGGTCTGCAGGAAAAATTTCTCAGCAGAAAAGCTTCAAGCAGTGCAGAGCCATGGCTGGCGGCCGGCCCCGGGCACTGCAGCTCACCTGGCGTGGCCAGGGCCACCACAGCAGGTGCCAGGGGCCACTATGGCCAGTGTCAGTGCCACCACGGCTAGTGCCTGGGCCACTGTGGGCCACCCCCATGTCACTGTGACCAGTGCCAAGGTCACCATGGCAGGTGCCAATGTCCCTATGGCAAGTGCCGATGCCACCATGACCAATGCCAGTGCCGCCATGGCCGGTGCCTGGGCTACTGTGGGCCATCCCCATGTCACTGACCCGTGCCAATGTCACCACAGCCAATGCCAATGCCACCACAAATTGTGCCTGTGCCTCCACGGCTGGTGCCTGTACTACCGTGACCAGTGTTGATGGCACCGTGACCAGTGCCAGTGTCTGTGCCACTGTGGGCCATCCCCATGTTGCTGTGGCCACCACGACTGCTGCCAATGCCCAGTTCCAATGCCACCATGGCCAGCGCCTGGGCTACTGTGGGCCATCCCCATGTCACTGTGACCAGTGCCAGTGCCACCATGGCCCCTGTGCCCAGTGCCACCACCACGGGGTGACCAGCAGCCCCTCGACCTCGTGTGACCCTGGCAGCCTCGAGCTCGCCCCCAGCACCAGAGCAGAGCCCTGGCCGTGTCCCACTTGCGGCCAATGCAATTATTTAATTGCACGTTTAAAAATAAATCCTCGTCTGGGGTTGGCGGAGAGAGAGGCTCGTGGAGGAAAATGAAGAGGAATTTAATTAAGGGCAGTGCTGGGAATGTCTCCACCACGATAAAGATAAGGAGGATCAATTGCTTCTTCCCGGGATCAAAGCCCAGGGCTGGAGGGGGAGCGGGCGGATACAAAGGGAGGGGAGGGCAGCGAGGGGAGGGCGCACGGGGGAAAGCGAGATAAGATTAGAGAAATCATTGATCGCGGGGCTCCCCGAGGGCTGGCAGGACCCGCGGGTCGATGGCGGGTGCCAAAATCCCACCCTGGGCATCCCTGGGAGCGCTGTCCCAACGCTCCTGGAGCTCTGGAAGGTTCGGGACAGTGTCCATTCCCTGGGGAGCCTGGGCAGTGCCACCTCTGCGGGAAGAGCCTTTCCCTGAAATCCAACCCAACCCTCCCGGCCATTCCCTGGGCCCTGTCACTGTCGCGGGGAGCAGAGATCGGAGCTGTCCCTCCAAGCTCTCCGTGCCCAGCTCAGCACCCTGCCCTGCATATCCCACCGCTCCCCGAGCCCCGGGAATGCCGGGCACGGCTGCCAGGATCGCTGCCCCGTGGGAATAACCCCACGCTCCCTTCTCAAGCCCTTCCCACGCGTGCAAAGCAGGCACGGGAGGCTGGCGGGGCTCCCCCAGGGCCGCTGCGAACCGGCCCGGCGAGCGCGGGGCTGCCACCGGCTCGGCGGGGAGGTGACACACCCAGATGCTGTCGCCGTGCCAGGCTGCCAGCCCGCTCCTCCCCGCCAGAGCCGGCCGAACCGCTTTCCCCGGGTGCTTCTTGCAAAAGCAGGTGAGGCAAGAGCCCAGCCCGTTTCCCAGCAGGAAATTCCCAGCGGGATGCAAACCTGCTCCTGCCACGGCAGCGATGTCCCAGCCCGGGCAAACCCCAGAGCGGGGAGCAGCCTCCCGGGCCCTGCGGGGAGCTGGGGATTGGCGTTCACCGGGTTCCGGCCGCACGAGCCGGAGCCCCGCGGTCGCTCAGGTGCCGGCAGATGCGAAGCGTTGCCTCGCTGGATCGGCAGCACTCCCAGCCGGGCTTGGCTGGGGACCAGCGTCCCGAATTCGGGATCCGCCAGGCCCGGCCCTTCCGAGAAACCCGCCTGGCTGCTGCTTTGCATTCCCAGGCAGCCGGACCCGCTGGGAAAATCGCCCTCGCCTGCAGCTGCCAGCGGTGCCGTGCTCCCTTCCCGTGTGAGGAATGGGATGAGCGCTGGGATGGGCATGGAGGCTCCCGGATGAGGCAGAAATGGCTCCGGGCAGAGGCTTTTGGAGCCTCCCGCTCCGGCCGGCCGGGCTGGCAGCAGCCCCGTGCCCACCACCTGGCAGCCCCAGCCGGGAGGGTCACGGTGTTGGGGTCCCTCCGGCTTTCCCCATGCACGGAGCGCTGGGGGTGCCGGTCCGGGCACCACGGAGATGCCATCGCCGTGACCTGGTGGTGACAGGAGGTGTCACAACCCCTGGTGACCCACGGGGCCACCTGAGTCACTGCGCTGTCAGGGCTGCTCCCAGACGGTGCCCGAGGGGTGAGAGCCAGCGGTTTGTGCCAGCCTGGAGTGTCCCGGGAGCAGCCGAAGGATCGGGATGAGGGGCTGTGGTCGGGAGTTGGACTCCATGACCCTTGTGGGTCCTTCCAGCTCAGAATATTCCATGTTTTTGTGGTTTGTGGCTCCCACATCCCATCAGCTCAGGGCAGGCACGATGGATCCTGGAAGGGATGGGAAGGACAGGAGATGTCCTGATGGTCTCACAGCCACAAATTGTGCTGCAGCAGTGCTGGAGCTGATCCTCTCTGTTCCATTCCACTGCACATCCCAGAGCTTCTGGCATGGAAGGATGGGCTTGGAGAAATCCGCCAGCAGAAACCCAGCAGCTCAAAGAACATCATCAGCACAGCTCCAGGAGGGCACAGGAGCTCCAGAGCAGCCACCAGAGCTCGGCTAACCAGGTGCCCAGTGGGGTCTGGGGTTGCATTTTTGGCTCAGATGTGACCCAGCCATTCTTTGTGCTCCAGGAAAATGGGATCAAAGTTTCCGGGTGCCGCTTTCTCCCCTTTTTTGGGCTGCTCCAGGCTACGGCCTGGTGCCATTGAAGCCAGGAGGACTTTCATGTGGGGATTTCTCTCCTTCAGATCTTCAAAGAAATCCAGTAATCAGACAGGTGGTTGTGGAGGCACCTTTGAAAAGAAAAAAACTACCAAAAAACCCCAAAACCACTTTGAAAGAATCAGAGGCAAAGGAACGTCTAAACTTTGTTGTGCTAATTGTTCCGGCTCTCAAAGTTCTGACAAAATGTCTCAGAAACATCCCTGGCTCCAGGCCCACGATGTGTCAGGCACACAAAAAAGGCTCCAGCACAAAACCTGAGGAAGGGAAAACCGACAACGGGAGATTCCGACAGGAAGGAACAATCCCAAGGTTCCAAGGAAGGAGCTTGGCCAGAGGGGAGGTGACACCCAAATTCCAGAGCTCCAGGGACATCCCTGAGCTGCTCTGGGCGTCATGAGGAGCCATCAGTTAATGAGCGCTGCCTGCGGCCCCTCATCCATCCCCTTCCCAGTGGTGTGAGCGCCTCTGGGAAGCTCCAGCGGGATCCAGCCCCATTCCCAGGCTGCATTCCCAACACAAGCGGTGGCTTTGGCTGCCGGCTGTCCCCGGGGTCACCCCCACGTCCCTCCGGGCCCCCCTCCTCCCTCCCTGCTCCCAATCCCAAATAAGGGCTCGCTGGATCCGGGATTCCCGGTGCAAGCCCGGGCAGGAGCCGGCGCTGGGGGTGACTCAGGGCCCCGGCAGCTCCCCGGGGCCAGGGGAGCGCCCAGAGCTCCGCTCTGCCTGAAAACCCTCCGGGAGTGGTGCTGGAGCTTTTCGCTCTGCTCCCCCAGCCAGCTCACGGCAGCTCCAGCCCCAAAAATTCTCTTTTTTCCCTTTTTTCAGGGCGCTGCCGCTGCTCGGGGGGGTCACATGGGGATGTGGATCCCAAAGCAGGGGATGTGGATCCCAAAGCAGCCCCGAGGTGAGGGTGGGATCCAAGCCCGGGGTGACCCAGCGAGGCACAGACACACCACCCACCCCAGCATTCCCATTAAAAATCTTCGGGAATGCCCAATTCCCACGCCTGGAAGTCCCTGCACCTGTCCTTCGGCGATGGTGGCAGTCCCAAATCCTGGGATGCAGCAGTGGGAAGCACCAGTTTCCCCCAGGACCAACAGGAGAAGGGTCTGGGCTGGCCTCACCTGGATAATCCCTTGGGATAGCGACCAGGGAAGCTGGGATCAGTGGATATGAACCCACAGGACAACCCGCTGTGCTCCAAACCCTCCGGCATCCCCTCATCCTCCAGGGCAATTCATTCCCGGGTGTTTCTCCCGGTTTCCCTGTTCCCGGAGCCATCCCGGCAGGAGCCCAACCCTGCTCCCACACCCTGCTGGGCAGCGAACGCAGCCATTTGGGGCTGAAGTCAGCCCCCAAAAATGGCATTTTCTCAGCAAAACGCGGCTGAGGTCATTTCCAGCCGCCCCAAAGCCCCGCGGGGCCGGGCAGGGCTGGGTGGGGGCTGCGGGAATTGCCAATCCTCGGGATGAAAGGGCTGGATGGATGAAAGAGCCGTCAATAATGGTGGGGGGCTGAGAGGGGGGCTCGGAGGCGGCGAAAATCAGCGCTGGGATGAAAGGAGCGTTTCCAGGGGCTGGCGGGGGAATTCCGGGAGCGCAGGGACGGGGGGCGGCCACCGCACCCCTCCCACCGGCACCGAGGTGCCCTCGGGCTCTGGCTGCCTCCTCATCCGGCCCTCCGAGGGCGTTTCCCACCCTTCCCACCGCTGTGGCCCGGGATAAACTGGGAAGGGACTCGGAGCAGCCCCAGGGAGCTGCCACAACTCAGGGTCGGGCTGAGCTGACCACGACACCGGCCCCCGGCATGGGGTGGGCAGCGCGTTCCTCGCACCCAGCGGTGCCCACACAGAGCTGCCACGGCTCCAAAGCAGCGCACGGGGACGTTTTCCAGCAAATCCCGAATGAAACGGGGCTGCGGCATCCTGGGATGCTCCAACACCGAGCCCGNCCCATCCCATCCCATCCCAGCAGCTCCTGGGGCACCGGGACTTTGCCCAGGCTCAGCCGGACGCCCTCGGAGCGGCTTTGTGCGCTCTGGAGTTCCTCAATGGCTCGGGAAGCACGCGGGGAATGCGCGGCGGGGGGCCGAGCACGGTGACCCCCGCCAGCCGCAGCCTGGTGCGACAAGGGGTGGCATTCCGGGCATAGCCCTGCCACCCCGGGCCTGCTGCACCCTGCGAGGGAGGAGGCTCGGAACGGCTCCGATTAACCCGGCTGGAAAGGGGAAATGGTTACGGATCAGTGAAATGGATTTCCGTGCCCCAGCGGGGGAAGGGCGTGAAGGGAAAGGGTGGAGAGGCAGCTCCTGCCACCAAAACCCGGGGATATTCCCCAAATCCAAACCCACGCAGGTGCAGGGGTGTGAGAGCAGCGCTGGAACAGGGGGCTGCCCACAGTGGGGAGGGGAGAAGGGGCTCCTGATCCCCCAGTGCCCTGCTTCCATCACAGCTTTCCCTGAATTTTGGGCTCTGCTGGTCCAGCAGCTGCTCAGCCTCAAAATCCAGATTTCCCATTCCCGGGGGTGCTGAGCCCCCACATCAGGAATGTGCCTGGTCCCAGTTCAGCACCACAGAGCACTGGGGAAGCACCAGTTAAACCCAGTTTACTCTGAGCGCACAGAGTTGTTTCACCCTGCCGGACGTGTCTGAGCTCACCCACCCTCACCTGGGCTGGAGCATGGCCCCATCCCAGCAGGAAAAGCACAGGGACAGGGATGGGGACAGGGACAGAAGCCTGGCCCAGGCAGCCCCTCCCTCACCCCCAGCAATCAAGGTGACAACTCGGCTTTACCATTTGCTTTTAATTTAAAGTTTTTCTCCAGCCCGTGCCGTAGGAGGGAGGGAAAGCACCCGCACCCCCCCCGGAGAGGGGAAAGGGCCAGCGAGCACACGCGGCAATAGTGCAAGGGAGCCGTGTGACACCAGGGCACAGCCACCTCCCCAAAAACACCCCCGGGAGGCCGCTGCGCAGCCAGACACCTCCCGTGCTGCTGCCCTCCACACCAGCCTGGACAGAGGCAATAAATCAATAAATAAAGACCTGGTGCCTCTCCAAAGGCACCTTTTTTTTTTCTTTTTTTTT
>VXAD01000123.1:44105-76674 GCA_013399195.1 Dicrurus megarhynchus | reverse complement strand
CCAGCTCTCTCTGGAGGCTCCGATCATGGATGCAGCTGGAAAAGGGAAGGGAGGAGAGGCCTCACCTTCGTGCACAGCAATGATGTGGGGGTGGTTGAGGGAGGACATGATCTCAATCTCCCTCCGGATGTGGACAAGGTCCTGCTCATCCTTGATTTTGTCTTTCCGGATGGATTTGATGGCCACCTGTGGATGAGCACAGAGGGGGCCGTGAATTCCCAAAGCGAGAAATTCCCCCCCTTCCCTCTTTTGGGAACAAACAAGATCCCAACCACCCAGCTTCCCCACGTGCCGTATCCAAGAGCTGAGCAGCACAGCTCCATGGAAACAGCTCCTGGAAAAAGCGAAATTTATCAATTTGGGGTTTATCCTTCCCAACTCCTGCTGCTGCACGCACGGGAGAAGCTCCCCCCGAGGGACACCTGTGCCAGCTCCTCATTTCTGGGGGCTCCCCGAGCCTTCTCCCGCAGGTAGCACAGCCCCGCTCATCATTTTTGGGCTTTGCACGAATTTCATCCCACCGCTGGAGCACGGCCAGCCGCAGGAATGTGCCCTGCACACATGACTCGGGAGATAACCACAACAACAGCCCGTTCCTGGGGTCAGGAAAGGGGGAAAAAACCCCACACCTCGTGTTTTGTTTGTCTCTAAACCACTTTATTTCTAGGAGCAAGAGAAAGTTCAGATTCAAAAGTAGATCCCTGCTCAGAACGGGGTGGGAGACCAGGCGTTTTCCAGGCTTTCCTTGGGGTTTTCGAGTTCTCCTCCACAAGGAGATTGAAAAAGGGGAGGAGAACGAGGAGTAGGTGCCGGAGAATAGACGCCTTCTAATCCTCTTTCAAAGGGGCTGCGGGCACACAATGCGCTCCCAGGGCTGAATTTACAACTGAATCCAGCAGAACCTTTCATTTTTTTTCCCCCTCTTTTCCCCTCCCAGACAAGAATGCGGAACAGCTTTAATCCCGTCAAGGGACCCCCGCACCGGTCTCCCAGCAACGGTGAGAGGGGCCACGGACCCCCGCTGGCCCCAGCTACTTGCACGGGGAGCTTCCTCCTGCTCCGAGGGATGCTCAGCCTCGTGTCTCTGCGATTTAGGGGCGCTGGAAGCCTCGCTCCTCAAAACCCAGCCTTGCTAAGCCAGGCCTGTGGCAGCAGACACAGAACCAGCGGGATCTCAGCAGGGAGAAGCCCCTGAAAGGGGGCTCGGGTGGGCACTGAAGTCCATTTTTGGCCCCAAATCCCATTTTTGTGGCACTGAACCACCTCAAGCAGGGTGGGAATCGCTCCTGGAGGATCCAGCACGTGCGGGAGCCAATGGGCAGGGCGGACTCTGGCCGGGAGAGGTTCAATAACCCCGGCCCAAGTTTCTGCAGGAAGCAACACTGAAAGCGTTCAACACTTCTGGGAAGCCCAGCCAGGTTTTCTTTGCCCTGACCTTTGTTTAACAGGTTAAATTTTAACAATTTTGTCGCTGCTGCCCCAGTTCCCTGACCCCTGCAGAGCCTTCCTGCAGCCAGCCAGCCTCCCAAACCCCTGCTGGCTCACTCCTTCCATCCCCCCCGCTAAAGCCTGGCACCCAGCCCAGCACCCTCAGGAGTCTGGGGGGTTCACAGAGCGTTTCCTTGCTGCCCCCCACACACCCCCAGAATTCTGAGCCAGGGCTCAGGGCAAGAGCCACAATCCAGGGAAAGATGGAGCAGCTCCAGGAGATGCCCCGGCAGTGCTGGATCCTCACCATGATCCCAAAATCAGTGACCTCCAGGCAGATGGAGCCATCCCATCCTCCCCCAGCGGGGCCAAGCAGCAGCTTTGTTCCCAAGCTTTCCCTGCCCAAGAGGGCTGGGAGCAGAGGGACAGCAGCCTCAGGGACAGGCAGTGCCACAGCCCCACAGGGAGAGTCCCCTGCAGGGGAACAGCCTCAAGAAATCCCACTGGAGCCTTCCTCTAGGAGCCCGGGACCGCTTTCCAAGTCAAAAAAGGCTTTTAATTAAAAGTTTTTTGGGGGCTGAACAGGTATTTTCAGCAGCTGCTGAAAGATGCATTAAGCTACAACCCCAGGCAGCACTTCAGAAGTTGTTCCAGACTGCAAGGGCAGCGTTTCGTGCTCCATGAAATATGGATTAAAATCCACCCTGGAACAGCCCAGGCTTTGCCCCTTCCTGGAGATCAAAAGAGGCTCTGGAATGTTCCAGGTGCTGCCTTCTCCTGACACCAGCACGGGCCCCCAGATTACGTTTGTGACACCGAGGAGAGTCCCCCTGTTGTGTTTGGCTTGGCTGCGGGCCAGGGGTCGGGAGTCAGGCTGGGAAAATCTCCAGGCTGGGAGGAAAAGAAAGTGTGGAGGCTGCCCCGCAAACAGGTGCAGTTTGCAGCAGCACGGTGCTGGATCTTCAACCCCGAACACAGAGGGGGAAAAGGGGAAGGAGGAAAAAAAAAGGGAAGGGGAAAAAAAGGAAAGGGGGGAAGAAAAGGGAAGGAGAAAAAAAGGGAAGGAAATAAAGGGAAGGAGAAAAAAAGGGAAGGAAATAAAGGGAAGGAGAAAAAAAGGGAAGGAAATAAAGGGAAGGAGAAAAAAAGGGAAGGAAATAAAGGGAAGGAGAAAAAAAGGGAAGGAAATAAAGGGAAGGAGAAAAAAAGGGAAGGAAATAAAGGGAAGGAGAAAAAAAGGGAAGGAAATAAAGGGAAGGAGAAAAAAAGGGAAGGAGAAAAAAAAGGAAGGGAAAAAAAGGAAGAAAAAAAGAAAAGTGGAAAAAAATAAAGAAGGAACAAAAAAAGGGAAGGAAAAAATAAAAGGGAAGGAAAAAGAACCAGCAACTCCGTCCACACCCGATGTGATATTGCAGGGATTTTTGCAAGGATTGGGAAAGGCACTCAGCAGGAGCATCCCTTCAGATAAGGGATTGCTAACCAGAAAAAAGGTTTTTTTTCCAGGCAAATAATTCATGGAAGTCCCAAATCTCCTCCAGCTGCAGGAGCCTGGGATTTCCTGTCACCTTCCCACCGAATCAGCCTGCTCTGAGCCCAGGTATTTTAAAATTCAGAGAGGAACAAGAAATCTGGGCAGTAAAACGAGATGGTTCAACACTCAGCGCCTCTGTCAGAGGCAATTCCCGATTCGCCAGAGGCAAAATCCTTGCGGATGGAGAAGCTCCAGCTTTTCAGCCCGAGCCGGTGCCGTGGGATCCCAGAGCCCACGAGGGGTCCCTGCCCTCGCACCTGGGGGTTTGGGAAGTGAAAGCCACTTAGGGAAGGAGCGAACAAGAGCCGAGCTCTGGATAAACCTCCAGATTAAAGAGGCCCGGAAACGCTGAGTGCTACAGAAAAGAATTTGTGGGAAGAGAAGAGATTTGTGGTTTAGGGCTCGAGTTCCTTCACCAGGCCGGGGAGGTGCTGGTGGCAGAGCCTTTGATTGTCTGCGGCGTTGATTGAGGGCTCCGTGGCCTGTGGGTGGAATTTGCATGAGAAAAGAGCGGTGCCAGAGCCGATCCTGAGGGGCTTCCGCGGACGGGCGAGTTTTGGGGCAGAGAACTGAGATTTCTGAGCTGCGGCTCTCTCAGGTGCGGGCAGGGAAAGCCGCAATTTTCTCGCCCATGCCGAGGGGAGGGATCCTTCCAGCTCTGTGGGTGGAAGCTGCATTTCAAGGCCCTGATTATGCAGCAAACCAGCGGCTTCTCCCGGCTCGGATGGGAGATCTGCCTTGGGATCTGATTTCATTAAGAGCCGCGGTGTTACACAAGGAAACCTCACAGATTCCCAGCTCTTTCCCCTGGCGTGTCCCCGTGGGATGTCGCTGGTCCCATCTCACGCCCTGCTCAGCCCCTGGCAGGGTCAGTCCTGCCGCTCGCAGCTCACCCCCTGCTCAGGCCGGGGGTGCGAGGGTCTTTTTGGGTCCCTCCCACCCCTCGGGGGTTGGGAAATCACGGCCAAGTTTGAATCCTTGCAGATTCCCACAGGACAGAGCCGCACCCGGGGGGTTCAATCCCCTTTTCCCTGAGGAAAGCTGCGCCTTGCACTGAGCCTTGCCTCGCACGGAGCCACTTTCTCCAGCGGGCTGGCGTGAGTCAGGATTTTGGGCAGCCCGGCTGAGCTCTGGGTGCCCCACACCGTGCAAAAGCCAACAGCAAACCCGGCCGGCGCCCAGGGTGAGCGGAAGGGAAGAACCCTTCAGACTCGAGTGCGCTGTTTGCTTTGGCGGCCGCGTCCCCGCCCGGTCCTTCCCCCAGGAAGCCCTACCGCGGTCAAGTGGGCGAGAGGAGCTGCAGCCCCCCGGGAGGACGGGGGCGAGACCTCCGGGCTGCCCCCGGCCCCGCTGAGCCCCCGCCTGCGGCACAGGGAGGGCAGAGCCGCAGCCTCCCGCACGCTGCAGGGCCCGGGGAGGGCTGCATCGAGCCGGTTACCGGCTGCGGAGAGCCGGGGCGGGGGGATGCACCGGGCAGGGCCGGGGGGATGCACCGGAGACGCGATGTTCGGAGCGGGGGATGCTCGGGGGTCCCGCTCTGGGGCATCGTGAGGATGCACCGGGCACGGGGTGGAGGGGGAGGCACCGGAGCCGAGCTGCGGGAAGCGGGGGGTGCTCAGGGACCGCCGAAAGACGGCGGGGATGCAGCGGGGCCGGGAGGATGCTCGGGGACCCCTCAACGTGAGGATGGCCCGGGGGGATCCTTACCAGCTTCCCGGAGCGCTCCCGGGCTTTCTTCACCTTCCCGTAGGTGCCTTTCCCCAGCGTTTCCAGGAACTCGTAGCGGTGCTTGAGGTTGTGCTTGTGGTGGTGCCGCTTCACCGCCTGCTTCTTCATCAGCGGCCGCGGCGACTTGATGAGCCCCTCGGCCAGCGAGGCGGCCAGCGCAGAACCGGAACCGGTGCCGGGCCCCGCCGCCCGCTCCATTCCGATCCNGGAGACCCAGGGAGCAACGGGCACGGGGCAGCCACGAACTGGGGGTAAGGGAGGGGGTATGGAGAGGGGGACAGCGGAATCCAGGGACAAGGGAGAGAGGCTGGGGACAGAGGGGGACCCGGGGGTGACTTCAGGATGGAGGGAGATGGGGATTTTTCAGGGCGTGGTGCAGTGAGAGATTTTCACCCAAAGGCTGGGAAGAGGCTCAGGCCCAGAGTGCCGGGAGGGTCATAGGGGCTTTGGAGAAGAGCCTGAAGTGCCAGGACACGGGGAATGGCTTCCCAGAGACAGAGGGCAGGGTTAGATGGGATTTTGGGATGAAATTCCTCCTGTGAGGGTGGGGAGGCCCTGGCACAGGGTGCCCAGAGAAGCTGTGGCTGCCCCTGGATCCCTGGAAGTGTCCAAGGCCAGGTTGGACGGGGCTTGGAGCAACCTGGGCTAGTGGAAGGTGTCCCTGCCCATGGCAGGGCGTGGCACTGGATGATGTTTAATGTCCCTTCCAACACAAACCATTCCATAATTCCATAATGTGGAGTAAATTCCATAATGTCTCACACCGGGGGCAGAGGGACACGCACAGCCAGGCGGGATTTGCTGCACGGAGACCCAACGCACCCAAACCCAGGGAAAAAAACGGCATTTAGGGCAAAATCAGGGAGAGGAGAAGCCTGTCCACACTCACCACAGGGCCACGCTCTGCCCTCCTGGACACACAGCTTGGGAGGGAGGAACAGGAACGATCTCCTGACCCAGAGCTGGAGGGGGAAGCGGCTGCTGAGGCTCCCACACGGAGGCTCCTCACGGCCATTCCTGGCTCCCTCAGCAGCACCTTCTCCCCGTGTGGTCTCCCTGCGGTAAATCTTTGTTTGGAGATATTAAAAGAATGCAATTATTTCCCAGAACAGCCAAAACAAAGGCGCTTGCCCAGCTCCAGCATGTGTGAGGACACCCCGCGCCGATGGCACAGGGAGATAGCTGCGGGATTACTCAGCCAGACCTGGATTTTCCCACCACTCCCCGCAGCTCTGGCAGAGCAGGAGGTCCGCAACGCCTGCCAGGGGGGATTTAATCCAGCGCCGACTCCTCTCTGCGGGCTTTGGAGGTGACACAAAGGTGACACAGGATGGAGCTCTCAGCATCTCGAGGCTGTGTCTCGGTGTCAGGAGAGACCCAGGCAGGCGGCACCGTCCCCTGGCTGGTTTTGTCACCGGGGTGAGGTCACAGAGTGACCTGCTGAGGAGAGTTGTCCCTCAGGGAAGGTGAGGACAACAGATCATGGACACAGCCTTGCACCAAATCGCTCCCCGTGGCTGTCACCCGTCCCAGCGCTGTCCCACACGCATTAAATGTCATTTTGATACGATTAAGACACGCAGGTTTCTTCCTCTGCCACTGTCACTGATTTTTGTTGCCGGTGGCCACGCGGCCCCTCCGTCTCTCCCAGGGATGAGCAGCCTGGAGCTGCTCATCCCCGCCTCAAACCTCCCCCCGAGCTGAACAAACCAGGGACGAATCGCTCTCCTCGTTTTAAAATCGGCCCGGGACATCCGAAGACGATCCCGGGCTGCAGCAATTGCTGTAATGAATTGCGATAATGAACTGCGATAATGAATCGCGATAATGAATGGCGATAATGAATTGCGATAATGAATTATTTACTGAGCAGCACCAGGAGCCATTTCCATGGGGAAGATAAACAAGGCGGAGATGAGCCGAGCTGAACCGAAGTGCCTCAGTTCCAAAGTCAAAGCAAACAGCCGGGATCCTGTCCGGGCACGGCCCAGGGATTGCGACAGAGCCGGGGAGGGGAGGCACGAACCTCCCTGGCTGCGGTGAACAGAGGGATGGCACCGGCCTGAGAGGAAAGTGTTACTGTCACTGTCACTGTCGCTGTCACTGTCGCTGTCCCTGTCTCTGTCACTGTCACTGTCGATGTCTCCCGGAGCTGTCCCAGCTGTGGGATCGCTACTGGCTCAGCCCAAAAAAAGCGCTCGAGCACACACCGAACTGCAGGCACGTGTTCGATATCCCTGTGGATTTATCGGGATGCTTTTCCCGAGGCTTTCCCCACCAGGAAAGGAAGCGCAGCCTGGTGGAGCTTCTCCTTCTGTTTCCACCGGATAAATTCCTCTCGGCGATGTTGTGCTGTGGCTGGGAGGGAGGGAGGCTGAGGGGTGCGTTTGTTCCAGACGGGCTCAGGAAGCCGTTCCCATTTTCATGGAAATGCCAAGGGACGCGGAGCTGAGCCTGCTGGAATCCGCTGATAAGGATCCCCTACTGTAGCAGCACCCACGGCTTTCTCCGCTGGGGAAATCCACCGAAATTCCCCAGCTTCAGCCCTGGAAATCCCGAACTGGGCTTGTCCCGCAGGCCCAGTGCGTGTCCACTAAAACCAACCTGAAATCCAGCCGGGAATTCGGCTCCACGGCAGGGAAACCCGCTCCCAACTCAGCTCGGGCACAGCGGGAGCTCTGTCTGCTCGCAGGCTGCGAAATTTGTGTTAATGAATTTATTTACATTGAAATAAATCCTACAGCTTTATCCTGGAGCTAAAAACATCCACGTCCTGGCCAAAACCCTGTGGGTTCCGTGGCCACGGGCTCGGCTTGTGGATTGGGAGAGGAATAAACATCAGGCAGAGGATTTTCTCCCAGCAGGGAGACCTCCCACGGGGAAAGGAAGAGCTCCCGGAGTCATCGAAATGCCAGAGATGACAAAAAGTCTCATGCTCGCCCCTCGTTGGTGGCCCTGCAGCCCCAGCATTCCTCACCTGCTGCTGGGGGATGCTCAGGCAGGTGTGAAACCCATTTTCCCTCTGAAAAACCCCAGAGGAAGCCGGGACTGCTCTGATCCTCCCCATCCATCAGCAGGAGAAGGGAAACTCATCAGCGGCAATGAGAGCCTTTGGAAAAGTCATTTATGGCCTTTCACAGATGGTGAGAGCAGCAGAGATCCCCTCACACCCCAGGAGGGTAGCTGGGGGTTCCATATGTCCATGGATCCATCCATCCACCTATCCCTCATCCATCCATCCCTCCATCCCTCCATCCCTCCATCCCTCCATCCCTCCATCCCTCCATCCCTCCATCCCTCCATCCCTCCATCCCTCCATCCCTCCATCCCTCCATCCCTCCATCCCTCCATCCCTCCATCCCTCCATCCCTCCATCCCTCCATCCCTCCATCCCTCCATCCCTCCATCCCTCCATCCCTCCATCCCTCCATCCCTCCATCCCTCCATCCCTCCATCCCTCCATCCCTCCATCCCTCCATCCCTCCATCCCTCCATCCCTCCATCCCTCCATCCCTCCATCCCTCCATCCCTCCATCCCTCCATCCCTCCATCCCTCCATCCCTCCATCCCTCCATCCCTCCATCCCTCCATCCCTCCATCCCTCCATCCCTCCATCCCTCCATCCCTCCATCCCTCCATCCCTCCATCCCTCCATCCCTCCATCCCTCCATCCCTCCATCCCTCCATCCCTCCATCCCTCCATCCCTCCATCCCTCCATCCCTCCATCCCTCCATCCCTCCATCCCTCCATCCCTCCATCCCTCCATCCCTCCATCCCTCCATCCCTCCATCCCTCCATCCCTCCATCCCTCCATCCCTCCATCCCTCCATCCCTCCATCCCTCCATCCCTCCATCCCTCCATCCATCCATCCATCTGTCCCTCATCCATCCATCCCTCCTTTCCTCTCACCATCTCCTCTGGATAAACCCAAGCTCATTTCAGACCTGTCCAACGGGCAGAATTTGTGTCCCACAATCATTCCCCGAGGGTTACTTTGCAAACCCCACCAGCCTGATGATGTTCCAACCATGAATCCAGGCCCTCCCCATGAGAAAGGAGATCGGGAATGTGCCGCAGCCGGGGATGGATCCCAGTCGGACAGAGAATATTTCAGTGGGCAGATGAGCAGCGAAGCACGTCGAGGAGAGGAGAAGAGCAGAGCAAAGCTCTAATGAGGAGTGGCTGGGCTGGAGTCCTGCTCGTTCCGCAGCTGAAGCAGCCCCAGGAATTCCCAATCCAGCCTGTATCCATGGCAGTGGATCCTGGAGTCCAAACTGGGCTGAACCTGGGAACCAGCCCCTCCAAAATCTGGGTTTGTCTCCTTTGGATCTTTAATCTCTGTGTTATCAGGTGATAACAAGATCTTTGTTGAACATGTGCAGTGTCTGAGTGCCAAAAAAACTGAACGTTTTTTGAATAAAATCCAACCCAAGCCCTGTTTCAACCCCAAAATTCATCACCTGCTGTGGCTGAATCCCCCAGCAAACCCCAGGTGAGTGGCAGCAGGGGCTGAGCAGGCTCCAGACCCATTTTCTTCCCTCCCATTTTTGTGAGTTTGGAGCAATTCCCCAGGAATTTTGCTCCCCTCTCATTCACACCCCAGACCACAACCACTCGCCCACACCAAGGAGATCAAAGTTTATGGATATAATTCATAAAATACATGGTTATAGATATATTTTCTCTATTAAACCACTCCTTCAAGGCTCCCTTAACTACAGATCCACCCCTCCCAGGCTGTCCCTGACACCCTCCCGGGTGCTGGGGGGTCACAGCACGTGGGGCTGCAGAAACTCCGAAGCATTTAGAGGAAAAATAAGCAAAATTCCCCTCCAAAAAAAAAAGCTGGAACTTTTCTTTTGGGACCAGGAAGCGTCTGTGCCTCAGGATGGTGACTCCACATCCGCTCCAGAGCTGGCGGATGCGGGGGGAATGGGAGCAGCCGGGGATGACTTCACTGCTGGTGGCCCCACAGGGTTGGGGACATCACCAGGATGGGGATGGCAGTGACAGAGGTGCTTCCCAGAGCTCTATTCCCAGGTCTCCAGAGTGGAATTCCCGGCTGAAGCTGGAACAGCACTCACACAACCCCACGCCGGGCTCCTTTTGGGAATTGTCAGCCACGAAGGGCAGCGCTGACCCCAAAAAATATTGTCCCCAACAGCCAGGACCAGCCCGAGCCCGTGTCCTGGGCCCACAGCAAGGTGCAGAAATCATTTCTGCCCCGCCACCGCATCCTGTGGAGGTTGTTCCTTGAGGAAGTTTCCTGTTTGTGCAGACAAAGTCTGCTCGGGGACAATAAATGACGATTTTTGGCAGCAGGGCCAGCTGAGCCCTCAGCCTCTGTGTCGGAGCAGCCACCAGGGCTGGGGCTGAAAAGCCTCTCAGTAAACCCCGAGTGTGGGGAGTTCAGGCGAGGACATGGCTGGGGACGCTCCAGGATTTTTTTTTTTTTGAGGCTGGAAAACTCCAAGGGCTTGGCTGCCTGGGAGGGTGCGGGGTCCTGGGGGCTGCCTGGGGCAGCGGGACCAGCCCTGGGCTTTCTGCAGCCCCCCAGGGACAGGAGGACCTGGTTTGTGACAAACCCGCTGAAGATCCCAACATTTATCCAGGGATAACCTCTCATCCTGAGGGATTCACTGCAGAGCTCGGGGAGCTGCGGAGGGACCCAAACCCGAAGATATTTCCTGGGCTGTCTCTGGGCAGCAGCATCAGGGACTTTTTGGACCCAAATCCAGCTCTGTCACGGCTCCCAGGAGGGATTTGGGCTCCACGGGGATGTCTTTCCAGGGGAATAAAACGCTGGAGGAGACGCGCAGCATCCTGTGCGCACCAAGTTATTTGCTGGATCTGGGAAATGGGATTTTAGAGCCACCCCGATCCATCACCGCCCGGCCAGGGCAGCCCAGGACAGCGGGAGGGCTGCCGGAGGTGCTGCTCCAGCCACAGCTCAGCCCAGGGATGCCATCTGCTGTTCACAGCTCCGGGAACAGACCTGGAGCCGGCCCAACCCCGCTCTGCCCAAAACAAACCACCCAAACCCGCTTAAAGAACGCAAAAATGCCCCGCACGCACCGCCAGGAGCGCCTGAGCCACCCGAGCCCCGTCTCAGGGTCACACCTCCGTCACCTGCAGGGCGGGCACAGCCCTTTGGTGACAGGAGGTCGCATCCTGCAGGATCCCATTTCCTAGCAGGAGCATCCCAGGGAAGGGCGGGATGGAGGCGCAGCCCTGAGAAGCGTCGGAGGAGGGCAGTGAATGCCACCCTCATCCTCCGCGTTCTGCACGGCTCCATCGTGGGGAAAATCCGCCCCCCCCTTGCCAGGAGCACCCAGGGCGGGCACTCAGCAGCTCCAGGGATGTCCCAGGGATGGGAGCTTGGGATTCATCCAAAGGCAGAGACCTGGATCTGCTTCTCCTCCACGGGGACTCAGAGCTGCTCCTTTCCCCGTCTCTGAAAGCTCGGGACATTCCCAGCTCTGATTCTGTCGCCCCCAGTGGCTGTCACCTCTCCTTGGAGTCCCCCAGCGGGTTCATTCCCAGGACGCTGCTCTGTCCGCGCCTCTCTCCAGGATTACTGGAGGCAGAAAGGGAAGGATCAGGCTCCGGCTGTGCTGCAGCCACACAAAGGATCCCTCCTCCCCCCGCTCCAGCCGAACAAAGCACCGAGCCCGGAGCCGCGGCTCTGCGCTGAGCAGGGCCCGGGAATCGGGAGAAAAAGAGCTGGAAAAGGTTCCTTAAGGACAAAGGAAAACTCCTCATTAACGGCCCGGCTCGGTGCAGAGGCGGCTCAAAGGGAGATTTGCTGTGCCCGGGTTTGGGCTAGAGGGGAAGGCGCCTCTTTCCCTCTTTCCCCTCCTCTTCCCCTCCTGCCTTTCTCTGTCATTCCAGCTGCCCAGCGCTCGGGGTCGGGGGGACCCCACCTGGAATGACAGGGAGAAGGAGCCGGATCCCGGCCGCCGGTCCCCCCGTCCCCGCCGTGTCCTCGGAGCTCCACGCGGTGTCCTCGGAGCTCCACGCGGTGTCCCCGGAGCTCCGCACGGCGTCCTCGGAGCTCCGCACGGCGTCCTCGGAGCTCCGCGGCGACGGGAGCGGCCCCGCACGGAGCAGGGACACCGCGGGGACACGGCGGGGGTACCGGGACCCCCGTCCCCGCAGCCCGGGGAGCGAGTTAAAGGAGGGATGTGACACCTTGGAAGCGAACCAGCGATGGGGTCACATCCCTGGGAGTGTCCAAGGCCGGGCTGGACAGGGCTCGGAGCAGCCTGGGATAGGAGAAGGTGTCCCTGACCGTGGCACGGGTGGGACTTTAAGGTCCCTTCCAGCGCAAATCATTCCATGATTCCATGACCTCTCTCTCCGTTCCCAGATTCTGTCCCACATTTTCACACCATCCCACCCCTGACGCAGCCCGGGCTCCTCCGAGGGCTTTCCCAAAGACAGCTTTTAATGGGACAACTGCTCCAAGCTGGAATTGCGTCCCGACAGTTCGGACACCCCTCCCAAAAACTGCCTGGGGCGAACGGAACCCGAGAGGAGGCAGAGGCCGGGGTCGCTTTTGTGTCACCAAAGCCACCCCCGGTCCCTGGGGTGACAAACTGGAGGCACAGCCTTGGATTGCTCCTTTCTCCCAGGGGAGATCCCGAATCTCAAAATCGACTAAAAAACCACTGGAAAACTGCAGGTTGAGGCTGTCTCCACCTGACACCCATCAAAGACAGCGGCTGTGCCAGTCCTGTGCCAGCAGTGAGGAGCCAAAGCTGTCCCTCGGGAATTCATCCTGCGGGAGAATCGGCAGCCCTCGGTTCTGCCGGAGTGCCCGGGAAGTGCCACAAGATTGCAAGAAAAGCCTCGCTGTGAAGGCGAAGAACGAGCCCCCAGATCCGGCTGCAGGTCTGGAGTTTCCCTTGGGAGAAGGGGATCTGTAGGGAAGCACTCACAGATCCCGGGATGGAAGAGGACACCACCACTGTCCCTCCTGAGCCACCGCTGACCCTCTGGAGAGCCCCAACGCCTCCCAAGCTGCCACCTATGGCTGGGACGGCTGCAGGGACACAATTCCCATGCCGGGATCTCCGGAGTCCTTCCCGCGGGCAGGAGATCTGGAGAGCAGTTCCTCCAGCTGGGTGTCCCCACGGAGCTGTGACAGCCACTGGAGGGGACCCCTGGCCAGTGTGGGGGTCCCTCACGGGGGTACAACAGCAGTGCCAGGGAGGGAGGCACCGGAATCCCTGGATGTGGTTCCGGAGCAGCTTCCAGGCTCCCAGAGCAGCCGGATGGTGCTGGGAGCTGCCAGCACTGTCCCCAACGCCACTGCTGGGGACAGCCAGGGGTAGGGACCCATTCCAGGTGGGATCCCCCTCCAGTCAGGAATCAGGCACAGAGACCCGTTCCAGGTGGGATCCCCCTCCGGTCAGGAATCAGAGAGGCACAGGGACCCGCTCCTGGTGGGATCCTCCTCTGGTCAGGAATCAGAGAGGCACAGGGCCTCCACGGCCGTGCTGAGCCCCTGGCTCACGCCGCCCACGGCCAGCAGGCAGTCCCGCAGCACGATGCTGGAGCAGGCGCAGCGCGGGGTGGGCATTGGGGGGAGGCTCTCCCACTTGTTCTTCTCCGGGTGGAAAGCCTCTGCTGACTCCAACACTGTCGGCTGATTCCCTGGAAGCACAAAAGGAGGAGCTGGATGATAAAAATCCATCTCCCCCCGCAAAAAAAAGATCCACTCAAGGACCAGAATTTGTTGTAAACCCATAAGAAAGTTGGGTTTGAGCCCCTGGAGCTTGGAGCTGCCCAGAGCATCTCTTGGCTGCTCTGTACCCCAACCCCTGACGGAGTCTGCTTTCCCTGCTCCCTCCCACCATCCAGGACCGGGATTTCTCCCTTTTCTGAGATGACATGAGTGCCTACACGATTTTAAAGGGTTCCCACCAGTCCCAGAGCCTCACCCAGGCCCCCGGCCACGACAACTCTGCCTTGCAGGTAGCCGGCCACAAAGTCTGCTCGCCTTTTCTTCAGGAAACAGGAGCGCTCCATCTTCATCCATCCACCTGGGAAGGACAGGACATGCTGGGTTTTATGGGATCATCCACTCCCGGAGAAAGCATCTGCCCCTCTGACCCCCTGGCTCGTGGAAGTGCAGTTCGGCTGCTGCACCTCTGGGTGATAAAACCCCATGGAACGGGTCGGGTGTGCCCCCAGCACACCAGGAAGGAGCTGTTGGATCCAGCTGCCTCAGGATTGTGGTTTTCCCTTTCCACTTGTTAATCCTGGCTGGAAATCATCCTCTAAGCTGAGCTCAAGGCAGCAGCTGATGGGAGCTCTGAGCTCTGCAAGGCCAGCAGAGCCCCAAACCCAGCCCTGTGTGTCACCAAACCCAGCCCTGTGTGTCCTCAAACCCAGCCCTATGTGTCCCCAAACCCCAAACCCAGCCCTGTGTGTCCCCAAACCCCAAACCCAGCCCTGTGTGAGTCCAAACCCCAAACCNCCCTGTGTGACCCCAAACCCAGCCCTGTGTGAGTCCAAACCCCAAACACAGCCCCGTGTGTCCCCAAACCCAGCCCTGTGCATCCCCAAACCCAGCCCTGTGTGTCCCCAAACCCAGCCCCGTGTGAGCCCAAACCCAGCCCTGTGCCTCCCCAAACCCAGCCCTGTGCATCCCCAAACCCAGCCCTGTGTGTCCCCAAACCCCAAACCCAGCCCTGCATGTCCCCAAACCCCTCTGGAAGGGATGGACAGGGCTAGCCCCAACCTTGCTCCAGGTCAAACACGTCCACGGTCCTCATGAACTTGGGCTGCCGGTAGAGCCGGCCCTGGCGCAGCCCCCCAAGGCTGAAGAGCTTGTCCTCGGTGGGCACGAAGCTGGAGAAGGCCCTTTTGTTGGGAATGTTGGGGAACTTGGCCCATGACCTGGTGTCCGTGTCAAAAACCTCGAAGGCGTTGACGGCGTACTTGGATTGCCTTCCCCCTGGGAAAAGGAGAGGGAATCCCGGCTCAGGGGCCGGAGGAGCCTCGGATCTCCCGTCCCCTGGGTGAAACGGGGGATTTTTCACCTCTCTGTGATCCTTTTCTCTGTTTCATGACAGGAAAAAGCTGAATTTTCAATTCTGCAGCCTCTCCCCACTCCCCGTGGCGCTGGTATGGGGAGGTGTTTGAAATGCACCGGTTCGATCCAGACAAATCCAGAGCAGAGCCAGGATTGGGCTTAGGGAGACTTTGCAGCTCTGATGAGCTCAGATCCAGTGAGAGAGGAGGAGGATGAGGAGGGGAGGGAAGGAAAAAAGAAGGAGAAGGAAGAGAAAGGGAGGAGAAGGAAGAAAAAGAAGAAAAAGGAAGAAAAAGCAAGAAAAAGGAAGAAAGAGAAAGAAAAAGGAAGAAAAAGAAAGAAAAAGGAAGAAAAAAGAGGAAAAAGGAAGAAAAAAGAGGAAAAAGGAAGAAAAAGGAAGGAGAAGGAAGAAAAGGGAAGAAAAGGGAAGGAGAAGGAGATGAAGGAGAAGGAGAAGGAGGAGAAGGAGCAGGAGAAGGAGAAGGAGAAGGAGAAGGAGAAGGAGAAGGAGAAGGAGAAGGAGAAGAAAGGAGAAAGGAGGACAAAGATGGAGAAAGAAGAGAGGAGGAGAGAGATGGAGAAGGACAAGGAGACCGAGGAGGAGGAGGCAGGGCTGGTCCTTACCCAGCACGTAGATCTTGGTGCCCCTCAGGACGGACGTGGCCGCGTAGCGGGGTGTGGGCATGGCAGCCAGGGACACCCAGATGTCCTTGAGCACGTCATAGTGCTGCAGAAAGTTGTGGGGCCGCAGGTCCGAGCCCATCCCCCCTGCTGCGTACACCCTGTAGTCTGGACCGAGGGGGAAAAAAGAAACCCACCCCAAAAATCCCACAGAATTATTATGGGAAAGCACCACAAATCCTCCCCTGAAAAAAATTCCTACGAAACTGCTACAGGGAAGCACCAGAAATCCCCCTCCCCTGCAAAAATCCATCCACCCCTGCAAAAAAATCCACGGAAGGACCAGAACTTGCTGCAAACCCGCAGGAAAGTTGGATCTGAACCCCCGGAGCTTGGAGCTGTCCAAAACACCCCCAGGGAGCAGCAGAGCCACCAGGGCTGGTGACAAACCCGGGGGTGGCTCTGTCTGTGCTTTCAGCCTCCTGTGGAGCATCTCAGGAGGGTGGGAGGTGACAAACGCACGAGGCCCAACTCCTGGAAGCACAGGAGACGTTTTGGAGATGAACGAAGCCACCCTGGGCCGCTGCCCAGGAGAGTTTTTGTGCCTGAGCACAAAGGATGGGAAAAACCTCCAAGATCAGAGGTTCCTAAACCACTGATTCATCAACCAAATCCCCAAATCCCCAATCCCACCACCCCACGGGCGGCCCCGGCAGGTCCCTCCTTGCCTTTGGCCGTCACTGAGATGCCCATGGCGGCCTCCCGGAGCGAGCTGCGCTTCCTCCAGCGTCCCTCGTCCGTGTTGTACATCTCCACCACCTTCAGTGGCAGCTGGTTTGTGCCCACCCCTCCGATCACCATGATCCTCTTGCCCAGCGTGGTCACAGCCACGCCGGCCCTGGCCGTGGGCATGGGGGGCAGTGCTGCCCACTGGTCGGCCTCGGGCGAGTAGACCTCGAAGGAGTCCACGGGGACACCGTTGTCGTCGCAGCCGCCCACGGCGAAGACCTGCCCGGCTACCTCCACCAGCGTGGAGTACACCCTGCGGCTGGGCAGTGGTGCCAGTGATTTCCACTGGAAGTCTTTGGTGCTGGGCAGCTCCATGGTGGCCACCGGGAGGTTTCTGCCCCTGGGAACGGGGTGGGTTATGCTGGAAAATCGAATTCTGGAGTCACTGAGGGTGGAAAAGGTCTCCAGGATCAACCAAGTTGTGCCAAATCCCCGCCCTGAGCGCTGAGTGCCACGTCCAGGAATTCCTTGGACACCTCCAAGCCTCCCTGGGCAGCCCCTGCTGAGGCCTGACCGCCCTTTCCATGAGGAAATTCCTGCTGAAATTCCAACCTGACCCCCCTAGGCACATCCTGAGGCCATTCCCTCTCATCCCACCCCAAATTCCTTGGGATAAAATCCCAAATCCCCCCCCAGCTGCCCCCTCCTTGTCAGGGAGTTGTGCAAAGCCAGAAATTCCCCTGGAGCCTCCTTTTCTCCAAGCTGAGCCCCTTTCCTGGCTCCCTCAGGAATTCTCCAGACCCTTCCCCAGATCCCTTCCCAGCCCCAAAATGTCCCTCCTGAACTGAGGGAAAACCCCGGAGTGCCACCCCCACCGCAGAGCAGCACCGCTGGTACCTCTCAGTGCTTCTCCATCAATTCTGTGCATCCAGAGCTGCCTCAGTAGCTCATGCAGAGACCGAGCCTAATAATAAAACAAAACAAAAAGAGGTGGGAAAGAGGAGAAAAAGGGGAAAAAAGGGAAAAAACCCCCCAGGAGAGAAGGTTGGAGTCAGTTTGTTCTGCTGCTTCCCGAGCTCCCCCACCCCCAGGTGACATTCAAACCCGGCCTCTGCTTGTTCCACGCCTGTTTTGCTGCCTGCTGGCCAACTTTTCCTTCTCTGACCCACCTGGTTCCTCCTCCTGATCTTCCTCACATCCTTACCCTGAGGGAAAGCTGCTCCAGCATCCCCCAGCTCCCTCCTCTCCATCCCCCAGCTCTGTCCTCTCCATCCCTGGGAGCTGGGAGGGATCCCAGGGGGAGCGGGCTGGAACCCCGTGGTCTTTGCTCCATCTCCTCTCTCCAAACGTCATTAGGCGCGATGCAGATGAGCTTAATGAGTGCGGGAGGACGGAGAGAGAGCAAAGGGAGAGCGGCAAAAGCAGCTCTGGTGGTTTTGCTGTGGCATCCGTGAAAAAGGTCTCACACCTGGACTGGGATCCAGGAATTTCCCTTCGCATCCAGCTCCAAGCCGCTGTAAAACCCGATCATTCTGAGCAGGGCCGTTTGTTTTTAGTGATCTTCCCCAGTAAATTTTCGGGAGCGCACTAAACATCATTTATTGCCTGAGGAATGGGGCTGATAAATAAACGGATGAATCCTCCTTGGGCTGGGCTCCAGCAGCAGGGCCTGGTGTGGGCTCATCCACAATTCCCGGCGCAATTCCCGGCTCCACAGAGGAACACAACGCCACGAGAAAAAGCAGCAGCAGAGCATCAAGCCATGCGTCCCATCCTCCCAGAATCCAGGCGAAAAGGGGCAAACCCCAGCCCAGATCCCACTGCTGCTCTGCCCTCCCTGAGCAGCTCCGGGATTTGTGCCCTGGCAGCTCCAGCAGCTCTGGGATTCTGCCTCCATGAATGATTTATTTCCCTTCCAGGTGAATTTTTATGGACAAATTCAGCCTGGGCTGGCTAATCAGCAAAGCAGAGCCAGCTCCTGTTTCCAGGAGCACGATGGATTCGCATCCAGACATCCAGGGAATCCTTTTCCTACCCCGTGCCTCTTTTCCTTCGAATCCGAAGTGCTGGGATGAGGCACAACCAGCATCGCTCCGGTGCCTGCCAGGAGCAGAACCTGGCTGGGGCCAGGCAATTCCTCTGTCCAAAGCTCAGGAATAATTGCCTAAAATGGCCTAAAAATTCCTTTTCAACATCCCAGCAGGCAGAGAGCGCTTGGGAGAGGGATGAGGATTTCTCTGGGTAGGTCCCTCATGGGAACAACAGAGCAAAGAGCTGGGAATTCGGCTGGAATGCAGAGCTCTGCCTGAATTCCGCTGCCTCGGCACACAAAGGATCTGCTCCTCTTCCCTCCCGTGCTATTTTAAGGAAATCAAGGTCAGGCTCACACACTGATCCCACCACGCCTTCGCCTCCGGCTCTCCAAAATCACCTGGATTTCACCGGGAAGCGACACCAGCGACGTGCTGGGAGCTGGGAAAGCGTCCTGCAGCCGCATTCCCCTCCCGGGCACAGGGAATTACCGCTGCGTTATCCCGAACTGATCGACATTTGAAATCCAAAGGAAGGGAAATTGCTTTTGCATCAGCGAAGACGATGGAAAGCGGGGATGGGGCCGAGCCCGCTCCAGTCCTTATCCCTGCAGGATAAAATCCCTGGCTTTAAGAGCACCCATAAACCCTCCAGAGCCTTTTCCAAGTGGATTTGGAGGATGGATGGGCAGCCCTGAGAGGGGGTCAGGGCTCCACGGGACAGCGGGACCTCTCCCTGGATATGCCCTCCGTGGAAAACCCGTTCCTCATCTGGGAGAGCCCCTGGGTTCATGGCATTTATGGACCTGCGGTAATTTGGGATTTATCAGAGCCAGGCTGGTGGGGTTTAAAGGGATTCATGGGATGAACACGGAGAGATGTCAGAGCATGGTAGCTCCTCTCCCTTCCCTCCCCATCTCTCTTCTCTCCAGGATTTGGAAGTTTTGCTGCTCCAGGGTGGAAATTCCAAGGGCCAGCGCATGAGCTGGATTTTGGAACCCAAATCTCCTTCCATTCGGGAATGGGACAGATCCAGGGTGATCCTCACAGCCCCAAAAATCCCATCTGCCAACGGCCCCGCGCCACCGGGAGCGGGTCAGACATACGCAGCCAGTCCTCAGCGGGACAGAGAAATTCACCACGGAAACCTGGGGGAAAAGGATCTTCCTCTCCCCCGTGTCCCAAGGGAGAAGGGGCCGGAAACAGCCCGATTCTGGTGCCTTTGCTCCAACCCCGGCAGCCCGGAATGAAAGGAGCCGGCATGGAATTGTCAGCCGGGGATTCCTGACCTCCCCGCCTTCCCTCGCCATAGTAACAACCACCCGGAAAACAACAACAACAACAAAACGCCGCCGGTTCCCTGCCTCTTCCCAGAAAAAAACCCAGGCAAAAAGAGGGAAAACCACTGGAATTATGAGACAATTCATTGTGCCAAGCAGAGGAAAAGCAGCAGCGCTCGTTTCGGGATGCTGATCCCGGGCATCCTCTGGGATGCAGGAGGGGCTGGGGCCGCTCTGGCTTCACTCCCTCCCCCATCCCGGTCCCTCGGGATCCTTTCCAGCCTCCTCCTGCCGGCTGCAATTTCCTGCTGCTGGGAGGGAGGGGGGTTGTGGAAGGAAATATTCCCCAGCAGGAGGATGGCAGGAGTGTCACAGCTCCGGGACAGGGACAAAAGCTGCTTCATTTTTTGAAAGACGGGAAGGAGCCCAGATCAGCTTTTTTTTTATTGTGGGTGGGCTGAAAAATCAGCAGAGCAAGGTGAGGTTTGCTCATGTCACAGTTTAGCTCAGGAGATTTATTTTATTTTATTTTATTTTATTTTATTTTATTTTATTTTATTTTATTTTATTTTATTTTATTTTATTTTATTTTATTTTATTTTATTTCAGAACAAGGACCCCCCTGCAAGAGCAAAGGATCTCTCTTCCCCATCCAGCTCCCAACAGGATCCCGCATCCCTCCCCTCATCCCCAAAATCTCCCTCTGCCCCAACAGCTCCTCTCCTGCACGAGTGAAACCCAGAAGGGCTTTTCCAAGCCCTGCAGCCTCTCAGGTTGTGTTTCCAGAGCTCCTTTTCCTCTTTATTTCGGCTGCACAGGGAATGGGAAGAGCTCGGGCCAGATCACAGCTGGGGAAGGTCACAGCAACCCCAGCACCGCCAGGGCCTGGGCTGGGAGAAAGGCTGGAAAAATGGGATTGGGGATGCTGGGAGGAGAAGGGCTGAAAATGCGGGATTTGGGGGCTGCTGGGGATAAAAAAAGTAAGGGAAAACCCCATCCTTCTTCACAAAAAGTAAGGAAAAAAATCGTCTGTCTTCACCCAATTTTTGGAAGGGAAATGCAAACTCCAAGCTTTGTCTGAGGCTGAAAAGCCTGGGAGGATTCGGGCTCCCAAATCTCCCCCCAAAATAACCCAGTGACCTCCAGCGAGGAATTCCCTTCCTCCCTCCTTCCTTTCCCAGGATTTCTCGGGTATACTCACAGCTCCGGAGCCGCCGCGCCGAGCGCAGGTGGAGGAGCATGGCTGGAAAAGCTCCGCAACTTCCCCTTTTCCCAAATCCTCCGAGCATCCCCTTCCTTCCTCCCACTCCCCGCCGGGCTGCGAGCGGCGCCGGGAGCAGCCGGGGTTGGGAATTGCTGCGTGGGAGGGGGGGGGGGGGGGGGGAATGGGGAAAAAAAATCCGCGTAAATCCAGCGGCGCTGCTGTTCCCCCTCTGGAAGATGTAGGACGCTCAAGGCGGGGAGGGTTTCCCCATCTGGGCTCCTCCTCGGAGCGGCAGCCGGGGCTGTGCGTGCGAATTCCCGGCGTTCCCAGTCCATCCCTAAGCCTTTTATGGCTCCCCACGCTCGCACAGGATGTTCTGGAACGGCCGCGCTCCCCCCGCTCCCCGCCCTAAACCGGCACCGACAAAACTCCTCTGGGAAAGGGAGGCGGGCGGGCAAAAATCGGGAAGCAGGAGCTGGAAAGACGGAGCTGAGAGGAGGCAGAGACTCCCCGGTGATGCTGGGAAGGGATGGGGGTTGCCCCTGGGTGGATCCCGGGGATCAGGGAGGGAAGAGGCCCATCCCATGGGGGTCACCCCAAATTCGGGAAAAGGGGCACGGCAAGGGCGGCTCAGGCAGCAGAAGCCCAAAATTCTGCTCCTGCTTCCCACAAGGAGCTTGGAGATGTCAGAACCTTTTCCCAAGCCTGCCAATCATCCCAGAATTTTTCTTCCTTGACCTGGTTCTCTAGAAAGGTGTTGGAAGCGTATCCTTCTTCTCCAAGTGTCGCGGAATAACTTTGTGGAAAAATCCTTCAAAGAGAACGATCCTACCACCCATCTCCCACCCAGCTCCTCCTCAGAGATCCGTTGGTCAGCCCAGATGCTCCCAATCCCTCAGGAACACCCCGGAGCAGTTCTAGAGCTCTGAGAATTCTTGGCATTCCCACAGGAATTCTGCTTTTCCCCACCAGCACGGAGCTCAGGGCTGGTCCCACAAGAGCATCCTTTGATCCTGCAACTTCCCGAGCTGGAAAAGTCCCGTTCCCACCTCATTTCTCCAGCGGCCGCTTCCCTGGAGCAGTGACAGGGCCAGAAGTGGCCGGAGGAGGATCCAAGCTGGGTTTTGACCCCAAAACCCAACCCCATAAAGATCCAGGTTTATTCCCGTTGGTTGAGGCCGGAGACTCTTTGGAAGCATCCCCAGCCATAAAATCAGGAAAACAAGGGAATCAACAGGAATTGGAGTCAAATCGCTCCTCAAAAGAGAATTCCCATCCTCTGGCTGCTGTTTCCACCTCCCGTCGGCTTCCCAGTGGGAGGATTCCGTTTGCATTTAAACAAAACCCTCCCACTTGGGGCCAATCCAACAGGAAGAGCTTCATTTCATGGAATCACTTCGGGAGAAACATGAGGAAATCCAGACTGGATTGGAACAGGGAATCTGGAATTATTTGACACTTAGTATTTAATTTTAATTTTAATTTTAATTTTAATTTTAATTTTAATTTTAATTTTAATTTTAATTTTAATTTTAATTTTCAAAATTTTATTTTATTTTATTTTATTTTATTTTATTTTATTTTATTTTATTTTATTTTATTTTATGGATCCATGGATGGATGGAGGGATGGAGGGATGGATGGATCCACAGATGGATGGATCCACGGATGGATGGATCCACGGATGGATCGATGGAGGGATGGAGGGATGGAGGGATGGATGGATGGAGGGATGGATTGATGGATGGATGGATCCACGGATGGACGGATGGATGGATCCATGGATGCAGCCTCACCTTCCACAATGAACACTTGAGATAAACAGGAAAAAATGGGATAAATCAGGGGGAAAAGGGAGATTTGAAACATGACAGGAACAGCTCAGCCACAAATCCCAGGTGTTCTGTGCTTCCTGATGGCTGAGCCAGATCCAGCAGGCTGGAAAATGTTTTCCTGGGAATGATGGATCCCCACTTTTTTTTTGGTGCCTCACAAAAAGATGATTTAATTTTTCCCAGCCTGCTCGGGAATGATAAAGGAGGTGTCGCTGTTTAAAAAAATTACCAATAGTCCTGAAAACCTCTCAGATTCCTGCAATTCCACATCTGTTTCCATGGGAACAGCAGGAGAGGTGCAGGAATTCCTGCTGATGACACCAACGAGGGGGGGAGGTTTTAATTCCCGGCTTTAATTCCCTTTATTCTCACCTGCAGCAGCTCAGGCTGAGCCAACTCCATCCCTAAAACATTCCTGGGATGGGAGGAGCTGCAGGAGGAAGGAAAATGCGGGGGAAATGGGAAAAATCAGCTCTGGAAATGCAGGAAAATGGGTTTTTTTGGGGAATAATGAGGGCGTTGTGGGTAAAGAGGAAAAACGGAATTTTTTGTGCCAGCGGCAGGGAGAGAAATGCAGGGGACTGGAGATCCTAAATTTTTCCCAGAGATTTTCCAAGCTGACAGTTAATTAAGGAGTTAATTAAGGAATTCTCCAGTGCAGGGAGTTCCCTTAATCCGGGCAGACAGCAGCCCAGAACTCCGGGATTTCTCCATCAGATTTTCACCCGCGGGGAGAAGTGCACCAGCTGTGCCCGGCCGTGTGACAAACGTGGGGAGACAGCGTTCCGGGCAGGCAGGAACTCAGAAAAGACAGGGGAAAAAAAGGGAAAAAACCACCCCAAAACCCATCGCAAGTCAGCCACAGCTCGGGGAGTGGCGGCTGGGCAGGAAGCAGAATCAAGCTGTGGATTTTAGTGGGTTTTTATAATGATAATAAATTTTAAAAAATGAAAAAAAAAATGGAATATAAATAAAAGTTTGGGTTTGTATCCAAACTGGAAAAAAAATGCTGTTCCCAGGGCTGGGAGCTGCTGATCCCACATTCCCAGAACGCTGAATAAAGCAGAGTTTTTTGGGATCACCACCTGCATTCCCCATCCTGGGCAGCCCAACCAATCCATAAATCCCAGAGCAGGGCACAAAATTCCCTGGATTCATCCCAGAGTCTGTTTGGCTCTGGGAAGGAGCTGCAGGAAAATCTGACTGAAAGAAGAGGGACTTTGCTCCTCAGCCACAGCCAGGGTTAATCATTGACGGCCCAGGCAGAGATAAGAGCCAGGAGCAGCTCTGGGTGAAAAACATCAGTGTAGAATTCTGATTTTCCATTATTTTTAAAGTATTTTAATAGAGTTGGAGCTCTGATATTTTAATTAGAGATTAACAGAGTGAATGAAATCCTGATCCACCTCAGAATCCGTCATTTAAACCGCGCAGAAGCGTGGTTTTATTTCCTTTGGGGGTTAAATATTGACGCATTTCGTGCTTTAAAAAGGCAAAAAAACCAAACCCAGCTTGGAAACAAAACAATTTCAGGAGCCTGGATTTGTTCCAGGGGTTGCCATAAGGAAACTCCTGCATCCCTCAGGATTTTCCTCTTTTGCACATCCCCCAGGCTAAGTTCACGGGGGAATTTATTGATCTGAAGCAATGCAGGGTTTAGGTGAGATATGAGGGGGAAAAAAATCATGGAAATGGTTGAAAATGTTGGAATGGGCTGCGCAGGGAAGCGGTGGAGCCCAAATCCCTGGAAGTGTTGGAAAAACCTGTGGATGTAGCACTTGGAGACAGGGTTTAGGCATGGCCGTGGCGTTGGTTGGGCTCCCAGGTGGAACACGAAGCAGCTGAGACCCCAAAACCCCAGAACTTAGGCTGAAAAATCCCTCCGGGATCATCGAGTCCGAGCTGTGCCCGATCCCCACCCTGAGCACTCAGTGCCGTGTCCAGGTGACACCTCCAGGGCTGGGCACTCCAAACCTCCCTGGGCAGCCCCTTCCAACCCTTTCCAGGAGGAAATTCCTGCTGACGTCCAACCTGAGCCTCCCCTGGCACAGCCTGGGCCCGTTCCCTCTCCTCCTGTCCCTGTTCCCTGGGATAAGATCCCAAATCCCGCCTCGCTGCCCCCTCCTATCAGGGAGTTGTGCAGAGCCAGAAATTCCCCTGGAGTCTCCTTTTCTCCAGGCTGAGCCCCTTTCCCGGCTCCCTCAGGACATTCCCAATCCCACCAATCCTTGTTTTCCGTATTTCCCACTCTCCAGCCCCATCCCAGGGTGGTTTTGGGAACGGGGCCGTGCCACAGCCGCTCTTCAGCTCCCACTTCCCTGTCACTGCTGTCCCTGCGTGTGCCAAGCTCCGCTCTTGGCTGACAGGTCTGGAATTTCAGCGCCTAAAATTAGGGATGTGGGGGAGGCAGATTCCCAAATTCCACCCCCCGCTTGGGATGTCCCAGTTCTCCCGGAGCAGACACGGATGTTTTTGGTGTGAGGCTGGAGGAGGAGGGTGAGAACAGGATGTCAATCCCGCAGAAATCCCAGCCACGCTTCCCAGGGGGAAACTGAGCAGAGCCGGGGAAAAGGGGCTGGGAGAAAAGAGCCAGGGGGTAAAGAAGAGGGAAAACACCATGGAACTGGAACCTGCCCCGATGTTTTCTCGGCTGCCACCCCAGGAGGGCCAAGGCTGGTTCTGCTTTGGGTCTGGAGGTGCCAAATGTCCCCGTGGGATGTGTTCCTTAAATCCCATAAATCCCCAAATCCATGGAATCGCGGGCTGGTTTGGGTTGGGAGAAACCTTAAAGATCCCCCAGTTCCACCCCTTTCCACGATCCCAGGGTGCTCCAGCCTGGTCTGGGACACTTCCAGGGATGGAGCAGCCATGGATTCTCTGGGAATTCCATCCCAGCCCCTCCCCACCCTCCCAGGGAAGGATTCCATCCCAAAATCCCACCTAAACCTTCCCTCTTTCAGTTTCAAACCACTCCCCCTTGTCCTGGCTGCTCTTGGATAACCCAATGCTGCTCCATCTCCTGCTGGACACCTCGAATTCCCAGGGAAAGGAGTCTGGGATGCAGGAATGACATCCTGGGGCAGGTTTTCCATGTGCTGCTGGAGCTTGAGCTCAGCCAAGACTCCAGGTCAGGGCCCCTTTGGGTCCCTGCAGCCCTTGCAAGGAAAAATTCCCCCTTTCCGGATTTTCCAGCAGCAGCAGGAGGGTCTCCCAGCATTCTGCCCATGAAAAACTGGGAAGAATGGGAGTGGTTTTCCCACAAAGCAAATGAGATATTAGATGAGATATTTGGGGGGGAAAAAAATGGAAATGGTTGTAAATATTGGAATGGGCTGCTCCGGGAAGCGTTGGAGTCAAAATCCCTGGAAGTGTTGGAAAAACCTGTTGGAAAAATTCCCCCTTTCAGGATTTTCCAGCAGCAGCAGGAGGGTCTCCCAGCATTCTGCCCATGAAAAACTGGGAAGAACGGAGGTGTTTTTTCCACAGAGCTGCCCTCACAGAGGAGCTGGGAGCTGGAAGAGGCTCTGGAGGAGTTTGTGGAGCCTGGCAGGGATTTGTGCCAAGGCTTAAAACCCACCTGGAGCTCATCCCTTAAAGCTGTGACCCCACAAACCTCCCCCGGTCGTTCATCTCTTGCTTTCAGGTGCTCCCGAGGCAGGGTTTGGGAACGGGGTCAGGAAACTCCATCCCGGGAAAGCCCCGGAGCGTCCCCAGTGTGAGGATAAACCCGACAGGGATGGGCTTTAACAGGGAAACAATTCCTGATTCCCAGCTTTTCCAGAGGAGGGATGGGCTTTAAAAGGGAAACAATTCCTGATTCCCACCCAGCTTTTCCAGAGGAGGGATGGGCTTTAACAGGGAAACAATTCCGGATTCCCAGCTTTTCCAGAGGAGGGATGGGCTTTAACAGGGAAACAATTCCCGATTCCCAGCTTTTCCAGAGGAGCAGCACGAAAACAATCCGTGAGTTCAACCCTGTCCTGCTGCAAAGCAGAGCTGGAGGAAGCAAAGGCCGCAGAAGGAGCGAGCTGTAATTAACTGATTGCAGCTAATTGCTGCGTTTGTCGCCAGCGAACACAAAGAACGTCAGTTTATATCAACATGTAATTCCCTCATTTAGCAGAGCAGACATCAAATATTCATGTTTTAGCAGGTTACTGACCCCAGCACAGCCTGAGGCGCGGGCCGCTGCCACTTTGAAGTCTTTTGTTTCAAAGGCTGCTCCAGCTTTTGTCTGGAGGAGAAAAAAGGGGAGAAAAAGCCTTAAAATACATGGAATTCACCTGAAATCTCCCTGCCAGGTTGCAGGATTTGATGCTTTGAAAAAAACCCCCACCCAATTCAGGCCATTTTTACAAGTTGGAATTGTTTAATTTTCCTTCTGGAGCACCCTGGGACTGCAGGTGTGGGGTGGGGAAAGGATTTGCCATCCCAAAAAAAACCCCCCAGGCCGGTACATAAAAAAGAGAATTCCAGAAAAACCCAAAGTCTCCAAACCCATCTGAGCTCTACAATTCGAGGAAAGAATTGGCTAAGAGCCCATTCACCTGCTGGGGATCCCATAAAATCAGGCCCTACACAGGAGAACCTATAAATATAAATATAAATATAAATATAAATATAAATATAAATGAAATTTAAATTAAATATAAATTGAAATATATCAATAAATCACCTTTCCCTTCAAATCCCTTAAATCACCCCACAAAGCAGCCGCGTTTGGAGCAGCCCTGCTTTTGTTGTGACAGCTGCCGCGCTGTCAGATTAGGCCAGAGCACAGCTGCTGGCTCTATGTTTTCCTCCAAACATGTCCAAACCGCTCAGGATTTGGGAATTTTGCCCCTCAAGCAGCCCCCCGGGAATCCCCCCACCGAGCTAATTGCTCCGACAAAGCCAGGGGTTCATTCCGGGCTGTGGAATAAACGAGGCAAGTCGGACTGCAGCTTTTGAAGGCCACTTCAAAGACCGCCTCCAGAAAGGAAAGGTGGGGGCAAAGCAGCTTTTAGTGCCCAGGAACTCCCCAAAAGGCTTTTGGAGATTAAAAACTGAATGTTCTACTTGAGTCAAAAGAGTAAAAAAATCCCTTTCAACTCTGATTTTTTTTTTCTCCCCCCCAGGATATTCTAAGACCTCTGCAATGCTCCACGTACTTCATTCCCTTTATTCCAGCTCCTTTTTCTGCTCCTGCAGCAGGATTTTGTTCCCTTCCCACTCCGCTCCCTGCCAGAGCCTTCCCTCAGTTGGTATTTTCAGGGATTTCAACCTAAAAGAAGCAAATACGGATCATTCAGGCACAGCCCATAACCCTCCCTAATCCCAAAGGGATCGCTGATGTTTCCTTGGCATCCCAAACCCAGGAAAAGCCACATCGAACCCCCCCAGAAACCCCAGGCCAGCTCTGAACACAAAGGGTTATTCCAGCAGCACATTTCCATGGATATTCCTGGCACAGGGAATACCGGGAATGTCGTGCCTGGCTGGATGCGACAGCTGCTGCTCCCCGTTGAGCTGATTTAACATTTGCCACCCCCACCAGGGGCAGGGGGGAAATAAAACATCCCCAAAATCAACCCCTTGGGTGCCGTTTAAGGAGCAAACCTGCCTTGTTCAGCTCATTTAATTCCCTTTACCAGGGCTCTGAGCTGCTCTTTAATGCCTTTCTGGATCAAAAATCTTTCCTTACTCCATGCCACAAAGTCAAGGAATTGGGGCAGGATAAAGCCAGACAAACTGGGTGACATCCACGTGGTTTTTATTTCTGTTTCTGGGGCTTGGGACAGGTTCTCGCAGGAACCCCGCAGGACCCCAGATCACTGGAACCACTGTAGAAAAGTGAAGTTTTATATAAACAGAGCCCCTGTGCCACCAGCACTCAGTGCACCAAGGCCTCGATAAATATTCCCATGGAATTTCTCAGCGTTACCTATTGGAATTCCCAAGGAAACCTCAGGAAAAGCTGGCAGATCCCTCTGCTTCAGGGATCCCTCTTCATCAGTCCCCAAAATACGGGAGGAAGGATGGGCACAGATCTGGGAGATCCCTTCACAATCCATATTCACCGCCAACACGACTTTTTAACGTTTAATATTCAACATTTGGGAAGAAATTTCTTCCAACCCTGCCCTCTCTCAGGGCTCACGGGCACGGGGGCAAAAAGCGAGATGTGCGGAGAGGCTACGAAAAGCGGGCAAGCTCCGTTCGCCCCAAACCTCCGGGATCCGCACCCCAAACGCCCCGAACACCCCGGGGTGCGGTGAAAAAGCGAGCCCCGAGGGGCGCCGTGACCCCGACGTGATTCGAACACGCAACCTTCTGATCTGGAGTCAGACGCGCTACCGTTGCGCCACGAGGTCTTGACTATACTATTTCCGCCCTTGCTACAAGAGCCTGAGCACCGCCCCCGCGCAAACTTCTGCTGCCGAGCTTCGCCCGCACACCGGGAGCTCTCCGCACACCGGGAGCTCTCTGCACACCGGGAAGCTCCGCACACCGGGAAGCTCCGGTTTCTCCGGGATGGTCCCGCAGCAGCGGCCCCGTCCCCCCCGTGCCGCCCTGAGGGGCTCCGAGCCCGCCGCGTTGGCCGCGCCCCCCCACGTGGGCTGTACCACCGTCCGCGGAGGGGTGGCGCGGCCCCACGGGCTGCGCGCTCCAGCGGCGCGGAGGAGGAATCCCCCCCCTCCCGCCGCGCAGTGGTTTGTCCCACCCTGGCGGATTTAAAGGGGCCGCGCGGGGAGAGGGGCTCGGGACGTGCGATGAGTTGGGGGCGTTCTCAGCCGGGCCGAGCCCAGGGGGTGGAGGGCGTTATAATCTCCTTTTTCTCTTTCTTTTCATGTGTTTCTGTCAAAAAAAAAGGTCTGCAAGCGACCTGGAGAGGGACTTTTGATGTGGGCATGGAGTGATAGGATAAGGGGAGTCGCTTTATACTAAAAAAGGGGAGATTTAGATGGGAAATTGGGAAGGAATTCTTCCCTGGGAGAGTGGGGAGGGCCTGGTAGAGAAATTGTGGCTGTCCCATCCCTGGAAATGTCCAAGAGACTCCACCTTTCCCTGTCTCCCTCCCCAACGTGCCCTTCTGCTCCCACCCCACAGAACAAACCCCAGTCTCCGAGCGGTCCCATAAATCCCATTTATTCCCGCAGTTCCACGCGCTGGGTGGGCTGGGGAAAAGCTCATTCCAAGCGCAGACAGAGCCACTCAAAGGAGCTTCTCCCGAGGCCATCGGGAATATTCGCCGGGAAGGAGACGGATCAATAGGGGAGTCTCGGAGCAAAACCGCAGCCGTGCCGCGCATCCATAATTTATGGGATCACCTTGTAAACGAGGGGCGCGACAGCGGGAGCCGTCGGGATCGGGGTACCCACAGCTCCAGGAGACCTGAAAGCGCTAAAAGGGATCGGGATCCATCGGCTGAGGTCTCCTGATCCCTTCCCGTGGCGCTCCCGGGATGCTCCCTGATGTTCCTGGATCCCTCCCGAGGAGGGCAGGGAGAGCTGGGAGATGCCCCAAATCCCGCCGGGAAGGGCGGCGCCAGGAGATTATGGATGTTGGAAGAAAATCCTCCAAGAAAACACTAAATCCCGTCCATCGATGCTCGTTAGGATGGAGCCCAAATAAATTGGGTTTGTTTTTTCCCCCCATCTGACTTCCAAAGCCTCTGGCTGGGAGTTTTCCCGACATCCCAGGCAGCGTTGTGCGGCTGGTTTGTTCCTCAACAACCCCTGTGCCCTTCCCCGCATCCATCCCATCCCCAAACACCGGGAACTGGGGCTTCAGGGCTCTTTTTGAAAGGCACATTTTGGGAAGAACCAACCGAAAAAAGGAGGGAGCAAAAACCCCAAACGCCCATAAAACCCACGCTCCAAAAATTATCGTAAATATTTAATTAATTCATTAATTTGTTTATTTATTTTTTTATCGATTCCTGTGGTGCAGGAATTCCGATAGGAAGCGCTCTGCTCTGTGTGTGGAAGACGCCTGTGCTTATTTACAAATGCCACGTTTATTCCCCCCCCAAAAAAAAAAAACAAACCAAAAATAAATGTACAGTACGGATTCCTATGGCTCCTGGGGCTGGGAGATTCCCGAGGAACATCTCAGGAGTCCCTTCCCGATGAAATCCGGGCAGCTGGGATAAAAATAAAAGGACAATAAAAAGAGATTCAACACTTTGATCCGTGTCAGGCAGCACGAGGGAGAGGTTCGAGGATGGTTCTGTGCCTTTCCCTCTTTTCCAGGGATTGATGCAGGCTGGAATCAGGAAAATTGATGGGGTGGAGCAAAACCCCGAAGCAAAGCTTCAGGTTTAAGCAGGGCTTGGTGGAGTCAGGACCTGTTTTGAGCCTGGCTTTGTTTTTGCTGGTTTTTTGTGTGTTCTTGCATAGGAAAAACCTGGAGAAACAGGAAAAATCTGAGGGTTGGGAGCCAGTCCAAGCTCATTTCTGTGTAATTAATATTTTTCTATGTGTCTCGGTGTCAGACTGTCCCTCCGCATTTATCCTGGAATAAAACAAGACTGAAAGTCCACCCTCATCTTTACACTTGTGATAAACTCCAGAGTGGGGATTAACCCCGAGTTAAGTCCTTGAATGCATCGCTCGTGTGGCCACCAGGAATCCTTGTGCAAAAATGAAGTTACATTCAGGAAATGCCCTCTGAGTTCCGCCGACTTCCCCAGAATTTTTTTGGCCCAGAGCTGATCCCGAAGGTCCTCGCCAAGGGCAGTGCTGGGGATGCCAAGGTGGAATTCGGGAGGCTCTGCTGATGTGCAAAATTAGGAGCAGGACGAAGTCAGCGTTTTCCCAAAGCAATGGGAGCTTCCCTGGGCCCACCTGGAGCTGCCTGGGCTTCGTCCTTGGAATAACACTCGGAAAAACGCCGAGTTTTGGGGCAGCCACAAATTATTTTGGACCATAGGAAGACTGGAAGCTGCTGGAAGAAAATCCCACCCATGGCAGGGAGAAAGGACAGCTTTGAGCAGGTGATTCCTGGGGAAAAAAAAAATTAAAAAGGGGTTTTTTTTGTTGTTGTTGTTTGGATTTTTTTTTTCTCTTGGCTGCCACCCAGGATGCAGGAATTGCCCTGCCTGGAGCAAGCAGAGCCTGTGGTGAGTCCAATGCTCCAGGTGGAGCTGGCTGGAATTCTGTCCTGCTGTGGAATATCTGCCTCGGGATCTCCCGGGTGATTTTCAGCTTCTTTTTCCCATCTCCAGCAGAAGCTTCAGGAAGGTGGTACAGGATGAGGAGCTCAGGCTGCAGCTTTCCCTTGGCTTTCCTCCCACAGCCGCTGCTCGTGGCCTTCCAGCTGAGGGCACAAACATTCCTGCAGCTCCCACCGGGGCCT
This sequence comes from Dicrurus megarhynchus, assembly GCA_013399195.1. Taxonomy (NCBI): domain Eukaryota; kingdom Metazoa; phylum Chordata; class Aves; order Passeriformes; family Dicruridae; genus Dicrurus; species Dicrurus megarhynchus. The sequence continues at coordinate 44,905 of VXAD01000123.1, read as the reverse complement.
GGCAGGATCCCACCAGCACCAGGATCCCTCCAGAACCAGCATCCCTTATCCACCAGGGCATCTCCAGCACCAGGATCCCTCCAGCACCAGGATCCCTCCAGCACCAGGATCCCTCATTCACAATTCCAGCACCAGGACCTGGGTGACATCCTCGGCGAGGTCATTCCCAGGCTTCGGCTCTTCCCTGGCCTTCCTGGGGAGAGGGAGGGGAGAGGAAATTAGAGAATCTGGGATAAATGGAGAATCTGTGGGATAAATGGAGAATCTGCGGGATGAATGAGCAGATGAAGCAGCTTACCCCGTGCTCCCCCAGCCCCTGATTGCTCAGCTCCCCTTCCCTGCCAAGCACCATCCCGGACACTTTGGATCAGCCCCCGAGACCCCCCAATACCCCCCCAGACAGGGCAGGCAGAGGTGACACCGCCGGGGAGGTGACAAGAAGGAGGCACCCGCAGTCCCCCCGGCAGTCTCGGCGTACCGAGAGGACAGGAATGGGGGCCCGGGCTGCTCCTCACACGGCCGTCTCCTGCCCCCCGCTGGCCTCTTCCTTCTTCCTCTTCATCTTGCAGAAGCCGTGGAGGCCACAGAAACAGGCGAAGGTGAACTGGGGCATCCCCCGGAGCAGGAGAGGCTCGGGAGCAACCCCGGGAGACCTGGATGGGGACAGGGAGAGGAGTCAGGGCAGCAGCTGGGAGTGCACGGGCAGGAGGGAGGGTGGAGAGCAGAGCCCCAAATCCCAAAACTGGGACATCACCCTGGAGTGGGACACATCTCATCCATCTCCCTTCCCTTCCCTTCCC
>VXAD01000123.1:26749-38179 GCA_013399195.1 Dicrurus megarhynchus | reverse complement strand
CTCTAAATCTCTCTGTTAAAGCCCTGGGGGGGGGGGAGGGAGGGGAGGCTGGGGCTGGCAAACAACGCCGGGAGTTTCAGCACAAAGTCACCAGGCCCTGCTGCTGACCACCAGCCACCCCCACCTGTGTGCCCAGCCCGTTTCCTCCCCTCCCAGCTGCACACAACTGGCCGTGCTCCCTCCGTTCCCATCCAGCCTCATTCCTGCCTTGCTAAAGGAAAAATCAATCCAATAAAAGGCAGCGACAGCCATTCCCAAGGCTGGGGGATCCTGGAGTGCAGACAGGCTGCCAATATTCCTGCCTGGAGCTGCTTTGCTCCATGGTAGACATGGAAATATCCACAGGGGCCGGTGTCTGGGGCTGCCCCATCCCTGGAAGTGCCCAAGGCCAGGTGGGATGGGGCTTGGAGCACCCTGGGACAGAGGAAGGTGTCCCTGCCCATGGGATGGGATGAGCTTTAAGGTCCCTTCCCACCAAACCATTCCAGGAATCCTCGTGGTGACAGCGGGGACCATCCTGAGAGGATTTTGCTTCCCCTTTTGTGTTGCAACAAAGCAAAAAGGCAAAAACGGGGGAGGTTTTGGTTCCTTGGCCCTGCTCTCCCGCCTCAGCACCCTCATTCCAGGCTCCCATTCCCGGTCTGGAGCAGCCCCGGGGCGGGGGCAGAGGGGCCAAGCCAAGCGTGTCCCCCTGGCCGGTGTGAATGGCTTGGGGCAGGCATTGTCACGGGTGAATTTTCTGAATGAGCAAATCCTCATTAAAAAATAATTAAAACAGCCTGGCGAGATTGGCTTAATTCCTTTCATTTTGACGGATGGTGTTTGGTTTGGATGATTTATGTGTCAGCTCTCCTGCTTTCATTGTCGAAACTCATGGGATTTCATGATTTTCTTCCTTCCACACCTCCTTGAGTCATGGGATTACAGCTGAACCTCAGCTTTTTTCCCCCTTTTTACTTTTTTTCCCAAGGACTATTATTTTTAAGGATGCATTCCAGGCTGGTGAAATAAACTTGAAAGGCTGACACCCAAATGAGTCAAAGCTCAGGAAGTGAGAAAAGAAAAAACTAAAGGAGAGAGAAATTGCTCGTTTCCTGCTTGGCGAGGGAGGGTGGAACCTCACAAGGTTGGTGGGGTGGTCGTGGGGCTGCAAGAATGGGATGGGATCTGTGGGAATGGGGTCCATGGCAGTGGGATCTGCAGGAATGGGATCTGAGGCCATGGGATCTGCAGGAATGGGATCTGTGGGATGGGATCTGCAGCAGTGGGATCTGCAGGAATGGGGTCTATGGGGTGGGATCTGTGGGAATGGGGTCCATGGCAGTGGGATCTGCAGGAATGGGATCTGAGGCCATGGGATCTGCAGGAATGGGGTTTATGGGGTGGGATCTGCAGCAGTGGGATCTGCAGGAATGGGGTCTATGGGGTGGTGTTGGGGTTTTAGGGGTTCCCCTTCTGTTTCCCTGTGTTTCTTGAGGAATTTTCCCCATATATGTTGCCAGGACAACAAATTGCTGGGTGTTTAAGAGAGACAAAAGACCTGGCCACAGTGGGGAGGGGTCCAACTGGCCACTCTTTTTTCACCTGGGCTTGTGAGTTAGTTGCTCTCGGCGTTCGGACGGAGAAGGAGAGACGGCCATTGTGTCAGCACTGCAGGTTTCTGCTTTTTTGGCTGCTTTTCCTTCTACCGTGCCTCAGGGAGAAACCCCGGGATCCTAAGCCCACCTTTCCCTGCCCCGCTGGGAGCCGGGCTGCGGCCGCTCTGCTCCTGCCGTTCCTTTGAGCCTTCGCTGCACGGTAGCCCCGCACACCCTGCCTGCCGAGATCTGCCGGAGTTTGGGAGTTTGGGACATCTCGTCTGCTACCCGGGATTTGTGCTCATCCCTGCTGTTCCAGCCTGCTGTTCCAGAGGGTCCGGCTGGACACCGGGATCGCCTGCCCAGGGGGAACCACCGCACCCGCCCTGCTCACCGGGAGCCGCCAGTGCCGCTGCCGGCTGTGACCGTAACTGCACCAACGGGGAACGGGCCTGGAGCCGAGGAGGCTGGCACTGGGTTACTGGTTCTGTTTTGCTGTTACTGCCATAGTTATTGTTGTTTGTGTGCCTTGTTATACATATATATATATATATAGTAGTAAAGAACTGTTATTCCTACTCCTCATATCTTTGCCTGAAAGCCCCTAATTTCAAAATTATAATAATTCGGAGGGAAGGGGGTTGCATTTTTATTCTTTCTCGTTTCAACGGAGGCTCCTGCCTTCCTTAGCAGACACCTGTCTTTCAAACCAAGACAGGTGGGATCTGCGGGCATGGGGTCCATGACAGTGGGATCTGCAGGAATGGGATCTGAGGCCATGGGATCTGCAGGAATGGGGTCTATGGGGTGGGATCTGCAGGAATGGGGTCCATGGCAGTGGGATCTGCAGCACCCCCCTCCTCTCCCGCCCCGTGGCTCCAGCAGACTTTGCCTTTGTGCATTTAAAAAGCCCCAATTTGCCAAGCCCTGCCCTATAACTAAACTCATCCTCCTCACATGCCCCTGGCCACCACCACCTCCCCTCACCACCCTCGTGACCCCAGCCAGGCCACGACCTCCTGGGAGCTGTGGGGACAAACTGGGTGGCCCCGGCTCTGCGGTGGGAGATGGAGCTGGAGGTGCCCAAATTTTCCTGAACTCCCTTCTCACCCTGCTCAGGGGAGCACAGGGCTGCTGCCAGCACCTGGAAAATGCCATTCACCCTTGGAAATGCCCTTGGAAATGCCCTTGACCTCTTCCTGGCGCTTTTGTCTCCCAGGATGCAGGTGGGGACGCTTTGAACTGTGCGAGAAAAGCTCCATCCCAAAGAAAATTCGCTCGCTCGCCGCCACTGAATGGGGTCGGCCCCACCACCACCCCCGGCCCCTTTTGTCTCCTCTCCCTCTGCCCCATCCCTCTGGCTCAGGCCCTGCAAGGCTTCAATGCCTCCTTTCACTTGGTGTTTGGCCCCAAATAAATTTGAGTGGCTCAAAAGGGGCTCGGGGAATCCGTGCGGAGGTGCCTGGAAGGTGGAGTCCCTCCTCTGTGTAGCCCATGGCTTTTCGCCCTACATGAGTTAGGGAAAGCAATCACATAGGAATAAAAAGCCATAGACCACAGCAGAGGGCTTACCCAGGACAGGCCAGCAGACTTTGGGAAAAGGGGAGGGAGAAGGGAAGGGAGAATGGGGGAAAAAAGTGACTCTTCGGGCTAAGCTGTCCTCCCTCCCTGTGACCAGCAGGAGCTCAACCCCAAACACAGAGTGGGTTCCCCCACAACCCCAAAAACAGAGTGGGTTCCCACCCCAAACCTTGCTCAGCACCACGGGGTGGCTTCTCCTGGCTTACCCAGGGGTCAGGAAGGAGCGATCCCAGCCTGGAATGCTCCCCTCCTTCAGCAGGGAGCTGACCCCAGAGGAGGACCCTGTGCCCTGCCTGGCTGGGTGGCTGCTGTGAGGAGCTGCGGCTGCAGGGACAGCTTAAGAGCCGCAGTGCCATGGCCAGAATTAATTGCAGCATGCCCCGGGAGCAGCCCTGGAATGGTTGATTGCCCCTCACCCGGTGTCCTGGCCACGGCTCCACCTCACCCCCATCAGCACCTGGCATCCTCTCATCTGTGCTGCTTCCCAGAATCCCAACAAACCCGACAAACCCGGAGTTAAAACCCAGGCGGCCGCTCTGGCTGCAAATGGAGCAGCACAAATTTCCACCTGCAGATCCAGCCTCCCTCTCCGGGGAGGAGCCACGGGATAAATCCCATTTTTGGGGAGAAGCACTCACCTTGGGGTGCAGCTGCAGCCTGCCCCGCAGCTGTTTTGAAAATCTGACCTTTAGGGCCACCAGGGGATTGCCCGGGGTGGCTGAGCAGGACCGGGATCTGAACCCCGCAGTGGCCTCGCTGCCCCCAGAGCTCACCTGGCTGCAGGGGCGGCGGGTGCTCGGCCAGGTTCATCCAACAGAGCCGCCTTTGTGGGCTCAGACAAAGGCCCAAAGAAAGGTCTGGCTGCCAACCCTCCTCCCGCTCGCTTCCCCCGCGGCCGCTTCCCCCCCCGGGCCTTTTCGGGGGAGTTTCCGTCTCCGGACCCACAGAAGAGGCGCTCGGGACAAGGTGACGCTTTTCAGGGGGCAGCGGCTCCGCCGAGAGCTGGACACGGCCCTGATTCTTCAGGAGAAGCCTCCGGGCACCTGGGGGAGCTCCTTGGGTGGCACCAGAACTGCCCAGGTTGTCCCTGGGAATGCTCTGGCCTCCGCCTTTACTCCCTCCCCCTGCCGGGACACAGCTCGGCTCGTTCATCAGCGGCTGTTAATTGCCAGGAGCTGATGAGGTCAGGGTGGGAGACTCCCCAGAATCCTTGGGAAATCCAGGTTCTCAAACACCCCAGCCGCCAGGAGGGGAGGCAGGGAGGGATTTTGCTGTGGTTTGCAGTAGCAGAGAACACGACTTTGACCTACAAACCAAACTCCTGGAGCGCAGGGCGGCTCTGAACTGGCGTTTTCCCAAGGTTTTTTCCCTCTTTTATCTCCCATGAATGGTGAGGGGAAAAGGCCACCATGTGCCCCACCTGTGGCATGGCCACGGTCCCCTCCAGCCCCTCCCCAGGCCAGTGTCCCCTCATGGTATCCCAAAACATGGGGCTGTTCCAGAGCATCCCTTGATCCCAAAATTCCATCCTTGGGAGCAGGTGCTGCTCTGGGAAGATCTTTTGGGAAACCCCCCAGCTATGGGGTGCATGCCAGGAGCCCCACATGGGTCCCTGCACCCACCCACCCCTAATCCCTGTGGATCAGCCCCAATCCCATCGTGCAGGGGGCAAATCTGTCAATTCGTCCTTCCTGGTTCTTTAGGACTTGGCCCTGTGGCACCCAAGGCCTTCCCATGGAGGTGGCACCTGGCAGGGCACAGGCTGCTGTCCCCAGTGTGGCAGCAGGAGGACACGTGTCCATCCCAGCGCCACCATCCCTTCTCCTCGCCGCAGGGACCCCAGGACTGCCCGGAGCCGCTGGCCGAGTGCGCTGAGCTCACCTTTGGCAGCGTGGCACCATCTCCGCGGGAAGGGCCTGGTGCCAGCGGGGACAGGGCTGGCATGGCGGGGACAGCACCACCGTCCTCTCCCTCCCCCGGTCCCCGCGGGGATGCCCGGGACAGGGGGTGCTCAGGGCTGCTCGGGGGGGTCACCCCGCTGCTCTGAGGCTCTTTTGGACCCCCCCAACCTTTCTCTTGCTGCCACAGCAGCACCCCCGAGCTGCGCGGGCACATGGCTGGGGTGGCTGTGCCGCGAGGGGCTGGGAACGGAGGGGAGGGAGGGAAGCGGGGAAGGAGGGAGGGAGGGAGCGGGGTCAGGTATTTCTCCATCCCTGGCTCCGCAGGGCCGCTAACAAAGGCGCTATTGAACTGCAGCCGCTCTGGTCTGTGAAGCAGAAACCTCTTGTATCTGCTCCGGTGCTTTGATCTGCCTCCCCCGGTGGGATGGGCATTACTCATGTCCTGCTGCTCGGGCACCGCTGCCAGCGCGGCACGGCAGGGACTGACCCCCGCTCGTCACCGCGGCGTCGGGAAATGTCCCGCCGGCATCACGCACCCAGCGCTCAGCCCGCTCCTATCCTCCCTCTCCGCCTTTCCTCTGCGTCCCCAAACCCCTCCGCCCTCGCAGATCCCAAACTTTCGGGGGTCCGCGCGGTGCTCAGCCGAGCGGAGGGGCGGGAGGAGACGCGCTCTGCGCCGCGCATTCCTCTCCTGTAATTAAAGCCGGTGCGCTGGGTGGAGGGGGAATTTCCCAAAGGGTTTTACTGGCGTCTGGACAAGGGTCAGACAATGAGAACATTTGACAGGGTGCCCAAATCCGCTGTATCTTGGATACGCTCAAAGCCTCCCCCGTGCTCCTCGTCCCAGGCGCTGCTTTGGGGAAGGTGGGGGAGGTTTGGGCAGGTTCGGAGGTGGCGACGGCGACTCTCGCAAAAACCCTGCAGCTTTCAACCCAGCCAGGCTGCCCCAAAAATGCCAGCGCTTGAACAGCACAAGCCCTGGAACCACATTCCCAGCGGGATGCACCTGGAAGTCCTGGGAAGAGGCATCAAATGCACCTCGGAGACTCTCAGCGCTCGGATCGATGCCTTAAAAAGGGCTCTGCTGCCTTTAGCAGGTCCCTGCCTGGATCCCTGCGGATCCAGGGGCACTGGGGGCTTATCCCGGTTCTGCCAGTCCCGTGGGATGCTCTGACAACCTGCCTGGAAACCATCCCAGTTTCCCAAAAGCGCTCGAGTGCCTTTGGAAATCTCACTCCCTCCTGCCTCTCCCGCTCATTTGCAGAAATCCCAGTGGCTCCCACAGCACCCGGAGGGGCTCGTGTGGGAATCGCCTCTGGAGCAGGGAGGGCCCTGGGGTGCCCACACGGCAGCGCCCAAAACGAGGGCACCCGAAATCAGAACATGGGAGGGATCCTCCACGGAGCCAAGGGCTCCCAGCGCTGTTCCTGAGGCTAATTCCCGCTTTTCCCAGCTCCCTGCCCACGTCCCAGGTGTGGGGAGAGCCTGGGACACGTGCAGAGCCTGCCCGGGGCTGCTCCATCCCCGCCACGGGGTGGACACAAATAAAACCCCCTGAGAACTGGGATGGACAGGACGAATGGACAGATGGACAGACAGATGGACAGACACTCCAGAGCAGGGCCTGGAACACCGTGTTTTCCACAGAGATCCACACCAGTTGCATCCCAAGGAGGCGGAATCAGCCTCTCTTTTGGAGGATCAGCTGCAGCTCCCCCTCCCCAGGCCCGGACTGGCTCGTGCCCCATCGGGCACCAATTCCTGGTGGATTTTTAAACATCAACCCTCAGACTTCTGGGGAGTTTGGGAGTCACAATTTGGGCAACGATCAATTTTCAAGCTTGTCTTGACAAGTGGCTCCAGCACAGCCAGATTAGATGTCCTAATCACATTTCTGAGGCGCCCAGGATCATGGATTGGGGATTTAGAGAATATTTGTCATTGTAACAATGTCATTTCCCAGCCCTTACCTCGTCCTCCCAGTCATTATGCCCGGACTTTTTGGCTTCATGGGAACATCTCCCATGGAAAAGGGAGGCTCCAGAACATTTCTGGTGCAGCTGAGGGTGCACTGGTTGTCTGTCACCTGCACATCCCATGGACGGGGTGATTCCGGGGTTATTTATGGGTTTCGATCAGCTTTCTCATCACCACCTGATTTTCTACTGAGAGCTGCTTGAACAGAACCCAAATCTTTGCAGAATTCCTGATAAATCTCCCAGGAATAAAAAAAGTGTGTGTGGGGGGGGACCAGGGAAGCTGAGGAACCCCCCCAGATCCTGCAAAAGCTTGGGAGAGCAGAGCCCCGCTGCTTCCCTGCGGAGCTGAGAGTGAGACCACAGCGTCTCCAACACCTTTATGGAGGCGTTCCAGGGAAATGTGCTCCAGAAATCCCTGTTTGCAGCCACAGCAGCCACGGCAGCACCGCAGGCAGAGCTGCAGCACCACAGGCAGAGCCCAGCTCCCTTCCCCGGGATGCAGACATGGAAAATCCACTTTGGGAAGGGCCAAACTGCTCCTGATTTTCCAGGTGCATACACAGCCACGGGCTCCTTCCAGAGCACAGAATCCAGTGTGGAACTGCTCCGGTTTGTTGGGGGAGGGAAAAGAGATCTTCTATTCCTGGCTACTTTTGCACTTTGCTTCATTCCCATTGGGATGCCCCTGCCCACCCCTCTCCAGGAGCGCAGACGTTGCTCCCTGGCAGCCCAGGAGATGTTCCCCTTTTCCAGTGGGCATTCCAGGCTTTCCCTAAACCGGGGATTTGTGTGTGAAAAGTGGGGCTGGAGAGGTGCTGAGGGGACAGCACTGTGCCCACACCAGGCAGTCCCACAGGAGGGGCTTTTCCATGGGTGCCCGAAGTTGCAGGAATGTTCCCCCTGGGACAGTAAAACTTGACTTGACGGCCAGGAGGGATATTTTGTGTCTCCAGTTCATTTGTCCCACTCAGCATCAGGCACAAAACCAGCCTGGAGGAGCTGCAACCTCTCCTTCCCACTTTCCCACCCAGAGCAGCACGCTGCTTCCAGCCCTTCTTCCCTCTCCCCCCAAACAACTTATTTTAGGTGACGGGAAATGCAGCGAGAGGATTTTCTTTGTACCAAGCAAAATATCCTCCAACCCTAAATGATTTCGTTTCTCAGCTTGCTGGGAAAATTCAGGATAAATTCATTTCTGTTTGACTCCTCGGTGCTCTGCAAACCAACAGATCCATCCTGAGCAGGGAACTGACCCTTGGAGAGGCCCCAGGACCCCAAAATCATGACTTGTGCACCCCAGGTCACAGCCCAAATCCCAAAGCCCTCTGCTCAGCCCCACTGCCCTTTGCCGAGTGCCGGTTCCTCCAGATTTATTTCCAGGTGGAAGGATGGGAGAGGCAGAGAGGGAAGGGACGAGATGATGACCCAGATCTGTTCCTGCTCCCTCGCCATCAATTTTTCCATGGAGCCCATTAGGAGACGGCAACAGCAGCTCAGGAATCCAGGTAAGGCCCTCGCTAACAAGATCCTCCTGGGCCTTTTAGCACATTCCTGGTCACAGACATTTCAGCTCCTGCAGCCCCAGCTGTAATTAAGTCTGGGTTTCGAGGCAGGAGACGCCGCAGGAGCTGGGCGGGAATTTGTCTCGATTTGCTGGAGCAGCTGCAGGGCTGGTGAGGGATGGTTTGGATCAGGCAGGGATGGGGGATTGATGGTCTGGTTCCACCAGTTGTGGGGAGTCAATGGACTGGCTCAGGCAGGGATGGGGGTCAGTGGTCTGGATCAGACTCGATGGTCTGGCCCTGGCAGGGATGAGGGGTTGATGGTCTGGTTCCATCAGGGATGAGGGGTCGATGGCCTGACTCTGGCAGGGGTGGGGGAGCTGCCCCTGAGCCACCCTGGGCTGGTCCCTGGTGAGGGATCCCTCGTTCTCCAAGTCATGATGCTTGGACTTTTTGTCTTCACGGGAACATGTCCCATGGGAAAGGGAGGCTCCAGAACACTTCTTGCACTGGCGCTCTGGACAGCTGAAGGGGCAGAGGGTGTTAAGCCTCACACAGCTTTTCCTGCTCTCCCAGCGTTTGGGAGACCCTGTCTGGGTGCTGAGGGGCCAGGTTTGCTCTGGGTTTGGGGTTTCAGGGTTGTGCTGAGCAAAGGGAAGGTCCTGACAGCCAAGCTCAGGCTGACCCCAGGTCTTGGGCACTTCGGTGCAACAGGCAAGGGATGTGTGTGGGAAATGTGAGACTGGAATGAGGCAGCACATGGATTAGCCCCTGGAGAGGGAGCAGGGCCATCCTAGAGGCTGTTGGACAGCCAGAGTGCTGGGTGCATCTTCAGCGTTGGGTCCGAGGGGAGGCAGATGTGGGGCTGCTGCCAGACCTGTCGTTCCCTGTTATTCCCTGTTATTCCCTGTTGTTCGCTGTTGTTCGCTGTTGTTCACTGTTGCTCCCTGTCCCCAGCAATTCCTCCTGTTCTGCTGACTTGTGACACACCGTGGCACCTCTCAGCACGAGCAGGAATTCACCTGGAGCCGGTGTCCCTTTGCCACTCCGGAGCTGTTCCCTTCCCTGCTCGCCCCCCTGGGCAGGGTGCTGGGGGCTCGCTGTCCCCTCCCAAGGGACAGCCACACCTGCAGGGTGGCCCAGCCCCACGGGGACACCCATAGGGGCAGTGTGAGGGTGTCCCAAACCTGTCCCTGAGCCTGCTGGCCCTGCCCGGAGCCAGCCCAGCCCTGCTCCCACGCAGCCCTGCTGCTGCTGCAGGTCTGCCACAGCTCCCTGGGGACACACAAAAACCAGGAAGGGACATTGGCTGAGCCCCCCCGGGCACTCCCAGCCCGCTCATCAGAGAGGGGCCCAGGGCTTCTGTCACCCTCCCCTCCCCTCAGTGGCACTGAAGCTTCTGGCAGGGAAAAAATCCTCATTTTCCTGCGCGGGTCTCGCAGTCCAGACACGTGAGAGCACTGGGCACCACCACGCCACACGCACAGAGCCCCTGCACCATCCCCCAAATCCCTGCACAAGCCACTGGGACCCATCGGGGCTGCCCAGACCCCTCAGGACCCCCTCGTTTTCGGCACCACAACACAACCGAATGAACAGCAGCAATCAGGTGACACCAAAATCACGGCAATTCCTCTCTCCAAGTCCTTAATCTGCTTTCTCCTGGCTGACATCACCGCTCAGGTTGATACACGCGCTGCTTCCCTTATCTTTCTTTGNCCTCTCCCTCTCCCTCTCCCAGCTCGGAGCTTGGAGCTGCAAGTTTGCAGCCAGAGGAAGGAATCACTGGGATGCGGCTCCAGCAGCACACCCAGCCCTGCCGGCCACTTCCTCCCGCATCCTTCCAGGATCCGGGGATATCCAGCCAGGCGCAGGCAGCGACAGATCTGCTCGCTGCCCTTCAGAAAGCGAAACGCACCTTCTGCACCAGGCAGAGGCTCCGTGGGGTTTGTTCCTGCTATAAACAATGCCAAAGTGTTCGCACGCATGCAGAGCCTGGTCCTGCGAACAACCCCCCCGCCCCCCCGGCTCACCTGGGGGAGACCGTAAATTCGGATACGGGAACACCCATTCCAGCCCTGGAACCCAACAGTTAACGAGCTCACGTGTAATTAACTGATAACTGCGTTAACATGTGTTGCATGTAATTCTCTGTCAACATAAATAACGGCAATATAGCATGAATACACACACACACCTCACAAATATTCATACGGAGATGAATTTTGGCCAGTTCGGGATTATTCTCACCCAAAACAAAGCCAATTTAATTTTTCCCCAAGCTCACCAGCTACCTCCACAAGAACAGAGCCACAGCAAGCCACAGCCACCCTTCAGCTACAGCACGGCCAGGAGAATTAAATCCATCTATTCCCACATTCTGGGCACAGACCGAGGGCTCGGATTGCTTTGGGATGCTCCAGGCTGGCATGCCCGGGGATGCTGCCCAGGAAAGACAGCCGGGAGCGGGGGGATGCAGGTGCCTGCCGCTGCTCCGCGTGTGCTCAGCGCCGATCCCACCGCGGGCTGAGCATTCCCCCGGTGCCCCCGCTCGCCCTCACGCACGCAACTCCTGCAGGCAACGCTCCAGACAAAGAAAACGAGAGAAAGAAACGCCGTCTTACTTTTTTTTCCTCCCTTTTTTTTTCCTCCTGCTTTTCTTCCCCCCTCCTCTCTCCTCCCGCAGCCTCACCCGCGGGACTCCAGCGATTCTTTTGGGGGGGCGGGGGGGATCCTGCAAAGCAACTTCAGGAGGCGCCGGGTGCTGCTCGGAGCCGAGAGGAGGCACCGGGGAGAGCTCGGCCGGCGGAGAAGAGAAGGAACAAAAGCCCCGGCGCTGCCCGAGCGGTGCTGAATAGGTGTCTTCCTAATTGTAAAGGGGATTGTGAGG
>VXAD01000123.1:0-26631 GCA_013399195.1 Dicrurus megarhynchus | reverse complement strand
GCCCGCCGGCAACCCCGTGCAGAGCTGGTGCATAAATTATCTCCTGGCTCTCCATCTCTCGCCGCCGGAGCCGCGCATCCCTGACAGTTTCCCATTCCCCGCACGGCGGATGCGGTACCCAGGGCACGGCCCCCGCTGCCCCCCGCCCCGGGCAGCGATGCCGCCTCTCCCCGGCTCTCCCAGGCTCTCCCGGCTCTTCCCGGCTCTTCCCGGCTCGCCTCTCTCCCGCTTTCCCCCTTCCTGCTTTGTCTCCGGCCCCGTCTCGCAGCCGAGCAGACACAAAAGAGCCTCTGACCTAGGAGGAGAAATCCCCTTTTCCAGGAAAAAAAAGCCCCCCCGAAGTCTCCGGTGCGCGCTTTGAGCAGGCAGGGGAATTAAAAATAGCTGGGCTAGCTCGGAATCGGAGGCAGCATTCCTCCCCTAATGAGTGTAATTAGCGGGGTGAGGATGGAAGCGGCTTTCCCTGCGTCTTTCCCTGTCTGCGAGCACTGCCCGCGCTCTTCCGGGGGCTTTTGGGGGAAAACGGCGTTTTCCAACTTCCAGGAGCTGCTGGGGCAGGAGCTGTCCCTGGGTGCAGCTCTCGACCTGCGCCTCAGCTGCCTTAAGCACCTCCGTCTCCAGCCGGCGGGGTTCAGACAGGATTAAACCCCAAACACGCATCCCGAGTCCTCCGGGGCTTGGCAAAGCAAAGACAAGTCGGATTTGGGACCTTTTTTTTGTTGTTGTTCCTTTCCGCGGCTCGTTGCTATCCCTCCACCTCAGCTCTCCCAAATCCCGGGCTGTCAGTGGAACAACGGGGGATTCAGCGGGGATTTAGCTGGGCTCGGGAGCCAGATCCTCCTCCCGAGCCGACTGAGAGCGGCATTACCTCACCCCGAGCCGGGACAGCGGGTGCGGGGCTGCTCTGCCCTGGGGACACGGGAGGTCCCTGAAGGGGGGCAATGACCCCCCCCCCCCCGCTCTCTGCTCTCTAAATAACTCAAAAAATCCAAATTTTAGCCTTTAATTTTGGCCACAGGGATGTGGGTGGGACGCGGGATGGGGTGAGGATGGAGCAGGGTCCATCCTGCGCATCCTTTCCCTAAATAGGGATGGGACAACTGATGAATCCCCCTTGATGTGCTGGGCATCATTAACTGATGGGCCTAATGAGCTGCTCGGGTTTTCCAACAAGCTAGGAGCGTTGGGATGCAGGGGCGATGTTGGATCTGGGCACAGGATTGCTGGAGCAGGAGTTCCAGGCAGGCCAGGAGCGGTCAGGGAGGGCTGAGCTGTCTCCCAGCATCTGCTCCGCTCGGACATTGTGCTCACTTGGGCTTTTTTTAAATTGTCTTGATGTCCCTCATTTGCATAATCCCCCATAATGCAGCGCAGCAGGACTTTTGCTCTGAGCTAAAAAATAGACGACAAAAATAAATGTGTCGTGTAAGATTTGTTTCCATTCCTTGCCTTTGTGAGGGAGCTTTCACCAAGGAATGATGCCGGCAGCGTTGATCTCACAGGAACTGTCAGCCCGGCCTGCCACGAGCAGCGACTTCCCCTCGCCCCTGGTGCTCAACTTTGCCAGATGTTTTCAGCCGAACTCGCCAGCGAGCAGCAGGGAAAGGCGGCTGTGGAACGCTGGCATGCGCTCCTAGTGGCCTGGGGATTGCCCCCAAAGCTCTTCCCCCAAATCACCCCACCCCAAAAATATCCCCCAGCCCGCCAAGACGTTAGTTGTTCTGGTTTTGCACCCCGTGATGGGCAGGCAGCTGCCTGCGGTGCCTCACTTTTGGAGTATTTAATTCAGAATTACAGGGCGCTGCGGCTTCCTTGCCTCCCCAGAGCTGTGCCCAGCTCTCCTCTCATGGCGGTGTTGAATAACTGATGAAATTTGTTCCCTGAGCTGAGGAAAAGGAGTAATTGCTGCGCCATGAATATCTGAGTGGGCTCATGAGGCCGGGAAAGCGCTGTGTGTTTGCTGCAGGAGGATTTCCCCCTTGGTTCGACAGGAATTTATTCGTCCCCTTCCAAGAGCTTGGCTGGATGGAGCTCGGGCTGTTGATGGGAGCAGCAGAGATCCCACCCCAAAGCAGCCCTAGCAGGCTCCGAGTGTCCAAACACGGTTTTAAGAGAAGTTCGCTGGGTGTTTTCCCAGGATGGAGCTTGGCTGGAAGTGTGGGAGCCGCTGGAGGATCCCTGGAATGCCAGGTCTGTGAAGAGATTTGGATCTGACGGAGCGATGAGACTCCTCAGATTCCTGCAGGTGTAGAAAGGATGTTTCATTTGAAATTCCTTGGGATTTCACACCTCGTGCATCCCAGGAGTTGGGTTTTTTCCCCTTTCTTCCCCCAGCCCTGTGATCCTGGAGGATTCTCAGCTCTGACCTAAGAACACCTCAGCACTTCCCACTCTTTTGTTTGCTGAGAAACACCTGAAAACACCAATCCTAAAGGGTAAAAGCTACAAGAGAAATAAAAACTTGATAATAGGTGAAATTCCTTTTTTTCTTTTAAACCTTGACCCATTTTAACTCATTTTTATGGCTGTCCATAACCCGGCTCTGGAGTGGGAGAGATTTCCACCCCGGGAAAAGAAATTCCAGCTGCAACAAGTCCTCTCCCAGCTCATTCCAGAGGTGAAATCTTCACCCCAATGGTCCGGACCAGCCCCTGAGTGCCAGATCCATGCGCTGGGATGAGAGAATGGAGCGCTGGGAGCCGGGAAGGCAGAGATCCATGAGGGTGGAAAGAAGGGAGAACCAGCGGGAGCGAGATGAGGCGCAGGAGCGAGGGATGGAGAGCTGTGGAGTCTCCCTCCAGGATGCAGCAAATAATTTCCCTTTCCCCCACAGCACCAGGGTGAGAGGATGGGATCATCCGTCTTCATTACATCCCTGGAATAGGCTCTGTCAGATTCCGCTGTAAAACCAATCAATATTCCCTTGGCCTGGCTGCCCACAGCTCCTGCCAGGCCGGGAGGAGCTGCACAACCAGGGCGGGCACGGGACATGCCAAGCACCAGTTTGGGTCCCCCCGGGGCTGGGGGGACACAGAGACACCCAATTATTGCCCCGGGCTGTCCGCACACGCTTGGGTTTTTAAAGGAGTTTGCGCTTTTTCTCATCTGGCTCCCCGGGGGTTTTCCTTTCCCTTTGCCATAAAATCTGCAGGCAACAGAACAAATCTCCTGCCGCAAACCCCCCCCAGGAAGGAGTTGTTCAGGGAACAAAAAATCACCCGGGAAAGCCTTCTTTGCCCAGTTGCAGTCACACAACCCCGCTCTGATTGCAAAGCCAGCTCAAATCAGAGCTCCCACACAGAGCAAGGCACCTCCAGGGGAGCGCCGGGGATCAGCCCTTCCCAGGCCAGCAGCATTCCCGCTGTCTGGCTGCTCCTGAGAACCACCAGAGAGAAGACAGACCCTGGAATGGGAGACCCTCAGGGCAGACAAGTCCCTGACCACCACACCTTTGGATTTGGAGTTTGGATTTTGGGTCTTTGGGTTTTACCAGGAGATGCTGGAAGCAACCACAACTGGGGGTGCCTGGTTGGGGCAACTGCCCGGCAGCAGGCAGCCCTCACACTGACCTCAGGCCTGGCATGACCCCTCCCTGCCCACCCTGCAGATCCTTCCCGGGGCAGGAACAGGGGTCTGGTGATCGGCCCTGCCCTGGGAAGCTCCCCCAGGGCTGTTTCCATGCCTCGTGCCCAGGCTCCTGCTGCAACAAAAGTCTCTCAGCAGGCGAGACAAGCCCCATCCATCTCGCTCCCAACGCGGCCACGCAACTAAAAATAAGCCAATAAAGGAGCAATCGCCTCGGAGCGGCAGCGGCAGCTCCTCTATTACAGCAGAGAGAGCTGCAGCAGCTGCGGCACCTGCGCCCGGCTCCGCAGCCAGCCAGGACCCCCAGAGTCCCCCTGCCCCTCTCTGCCGTGCTGTGCCAGCAGTGCCAGCAGTGCCAGCACCTGCTGCTGCCCCACAGCCCTGGCTCTGCCTCACTGGGTTTGTCCAGGGTGCTCCTGGTTGTCCCAGGGCACCTCTGAGAGTGCTGGCAGGGGCTGGCGACAGCTCTGAGCTCCTGGCACTGCCGGGAGCAGGAGAGGGGCTCCCCTGACAGAGAAGTTTAGGGTGGGTGTAGGGAAGCAGTTGCGCCCTGTGAGGGTGAGAAGCTGTGGCTGCCCCTGGATCCCTGGAAGTGTCCAAAGCCAGGTTGGATGGGGCTTGGAGCAGTCTGGGATAGGGGAAGGTGTGGGAGGTGGAACTGGATGAGCTTCAAGGTCCCTTCCCACCCAGACCAGTCTGGGATTCTGTGATCACGGCAGGGTTTGGGTGACAAACAACAAACAACTCAAATACCCCAACCCTGCATGTGCATCAACTTCTGCAGGGCGAGAACCCCAATTTGGGACAACACTCCCACCCCTCCTTTCTGTCAGCATTTAATGAAAGATCTGTTCAAGTTCTGCTCCTCTCCACTGTCCCAGCAGCCAGACTGTGACTCCAGGGACCCCGATCCTGGTGGTGCCGCGTCCCTGTCCCTGCAGCTGCCGGCCCTGGGGCAGCTCCAGCCTGGCGGGACGCGCTGGGCGTTTGCCTCCGTCCGCGCTCGTTTGTCATGGAGCTCTCCTGGCATTTTTCAAAGGGGAGATGAATTTCGGGGAGCTCTGGGCTCCGATTTCCCCGGGGCAATGGCTCTGGCGGGCCGCGCACAGCGGAGCCGCGCTCCCGTCCTCCCGCTGCTCCTGATGGAATTTGATTCCGCGCTGCCAAATCTGCAGGGCTGCGAACACGTTCCCGTTCCTGATTAATGTGAGTAATTTCTGCTTGAAAGAAGGTTTGAAATGAGCAGCCGAGGGGAAGCGAACGCTGAGGGTTCCCCCCAGTCCCCCCCTCCCCCGGCGCTCGCTGCTGTTTGCATTTCCCAGCTCGGGGATGGGCGAGCAGCTGAACAGACTCGCTGGCCCCGTNCGGGGGTTGGGGGGCACCAGGGGACTGCACGTGGGCGGCCGGTGAGTCTAAATGTGAGGGAAAAGAGGGGTCCCGCCTGGGGATACCCCGGCTGCGGGGTCAGGGGTGTCGTGTCCCCCCCCGCCCCGTGAGCTCAGCCAGAGCTCAGCCCTCCAGTCCCCAGCCTGGGGCGACGCTCCGGGGGTGTCCCCCTCGCTGTCTTTCCCTCCCTCCCCACCGTTGTAGCCCCAGGAATCACAGGAGCTTTCCCCCGTCCCCTCCGTCGTGTCCCTGAGGAGCGGTGGTGGCTCCGCATCTCCTTTTCAATTTATTTTCATAAGGCAGGAGACACAGAGAGAGAGAGAGGGAGAGAGTGAGAGGGAGTCACATCGTAATCTGGCAAAATGTCAAGGAGTGATTCAGAGAAGAGGCGAGCGGCAGAGAGAGGCAGCCCACACAGGAGACTTGTTTCTGATTTCCAAATGTCAGCATGTCCTTTAATTAAATGCTGATTAACAGGGGACGTGCTCCCCTGCGCCGGAGCCCGGGCTGCTGCTGCTGCAAACCACGGCTCCACGGGGAGCCCGGGCGCCGCTGCAGCTCTGCCATCCCCGGGATGAGCTCCTGGCACTCCCGGGAGAGCTGCGGGAGCCGAGCCAGGCTGTGCTCGAGTCCCTGCTCCTTGTCCTGTCCCCGAGCTGGGACCCAGCCCGTGATTTGTGTCCCCATGTGAAGTTGCAGCGGGTGCAGCTGAGTGAATCTGACTGCAAACCCTGAGGTGGACGCTCTTGCTTTAGTTTGAGCGGCTCTTTCCTTCCTCAGCTCTCCCTGGGCGCTCCGGCCAAGATACAAAAATGTTACTGGGTTTGGGCTCTCTGGGATCAACCCCTATCCCTCGGCATGATCAGCTTCAATGCTGCTCTTTGTCCTCTCAGGCTGCCCGGGCTTTGAGCTGTGTGGGAGGGTGCTCCTTGAGGGAAGGAGGGCTGGGCTGGGCCCTGGGCCGTGTCCTGGGGGTGACAAACCCTCGCTGACCCCTGGGAAGTGGGGAGCAGCTCCCTACGGACACAGCCAGGCCGGACAGTGTCCAGCTGCCTCAGTCCTGGCTGCTGGTCCCGAGCCCTGCAGTCAGTGGAGGTGCGATGTGGGCTGAAGCTGCGATGTGGGATGGAGATGGAATATGGGATGAAGATGGGATACAGGATGACGGTGGGATTTGGGATGGAGGTGGAATTTGGGATGGAGGTGGGATGTGGGATGGAGGTGGGATGTGGGATGGAGGTGGGATTGGGGATGGAGGTGGGATGGGGGTTAGAGGTGGGATTGGGGATGGAGCAGGTGAGTCTGGGCAGCACCTGTACCTCGCTCCATGTTCCCACTGCCATTCCTGGTCTGGGAATGGCTTTGCTGTGTCCAGATTCTCCTGGTGAACTTCACCAAGTGCCCTGGGATGGGTGACTTCCAATCCCGGCCCTGCCCGACCCTTTGGGATGTCTCAGGATGGTTTTATAAGGGTTGGGGCAGCCCCACACGAGGTTTATGGAACAAGAGAGGAACGTTCTGCTCTGCACCCCTGGCTGGCCACGGAAGTGCTCCCGAGAGGACAAAAGCTCTCCAGGCTGCACAGGAACTGGGGCAGGTCCTCTGGGGACCTGTGTCACACGGAGCCACTCGCACAAAGCTGCCAGGGAGGTGACAGGGCTGAGGCCACACGCCAGACAAGGCTAAATCTGAAACGGGCTGTAATTAAAATCAAGATTTCAGTGCCAAAACGGAGAGGAAAAGCTTTCCATGCTCATCCTGCCACGTCCACAGCTCTGTCTGCTCCGCACATCCCTCCCAGTGCCACTGGAGGTCTTCTCTCCCTTTTTGTGTCACCTTGGGAGGTGTGAGATGGGGTGACCAGAGGCTCTGGGTGTCCCCTGTCCCCGTTCCCAGTGCCATGTGCAGATCTCTGGGTGTCCCCATTTCCTGTGTCACAGGGGCTCTGGGTGTCCCCATTTCCTGTGTCACAGGGGCTCTGGGTGTCCCCGTTCCCTGTGTCACAGGGGCTCTGGGTGTCCCCTGTCCCCATTCCCTGTGTCACAGGGGCCCTGGGTGTCCCCTGTCCCCATTCCCTGTGTCACAGCCGCTCTGGGTGTCGCTGTTCCCTGTGTCACAGGGGCCCTGGGCATCCCCTGTCCCCATTCCCTGTGTCACAGCCGCTCTGGGTGTCGCTGTTCCCTGTGTCACAGGGGCCCTGGGCATCCCCTGTCCCCATTCCCTGTGTCACAGGGGCCCTGGGTGTCCCCTGTCCCCATTCCCTGTGTCACAGCCGCTCTGGGTGTCCCCATTCCCTGTGTCACAGGGGCCCTGGGTGTCCCCTGTCCCCATTCCCTGTGTCACAGCCGCTCTGGGTGTCCCCATTCCCTGTGTCACAGGGGCCCTGGGTGTCCCCTGTCCCCATTCCCTGTGTCACAGCCGCTCTGGGTGTCCCCATTCCCTGTGTCACAGGGGCCCTGGGTGTCCCCTGTCCCCATTCCCTGTGTCACAGGGCTCTGGTTGTCCCCTGTCCCCGTTCTCGGTGCCATGTGCTGCTCACAGCAACAAGTGTTCCCTCTCCAAACTCCCGCGGCGACGCTGCCTATTCCCAAGCGCCACCTGATGGCATCAGCTCCAGGAAGGATTTGTTGGACAACATTTGCACAGACACGGACACAGGAATCAGCTCCGAGGGTGGAAATAGGGAATGGGGACGCCGAGAGCAGCCCTGGCCCAGCACCTGCCCCGTGCCCGCCCGGAGCAAAGCCGTGTGCAGGGAACGCACAGCCAGCTCCTCTCTTCTTCCCAAGACCACAAAAGTTCTTCCAAGCTCACCAGGGGGAGGCAGATCCTGCTATCCCTGGCTGGAGGTTCCCTACAGCTCCCCTGTTTTTAATGCCCCTTGACAGGCCTGAGAAAACAGCTCCGGGAGAGCAAATGACACCGAAATCCCGGGAGCAGCAAGCCCCGAACACCTCCCACGGGGAAACGCGAGAGAAGCCACTTTCCTCTGCCACCAGGCACCGGGTTTGTCACACCAGCGTCACCTCCGCCTCCCTCTGGTGCCTCCCAGCTGCGTGTTGGGACCCTCCGAGCAGGAGTTTGGATTCGCTGCAGCCGAAGGAGAGGAGCTCTCCCAGCACAGCCAAGAGCTTTGCACAACCAGGAACAGAGCCAGGCTTCTGCCTCCCCTGTCCCCAAACCACTCCGGGGCAGGGGACACAGGTGACATTAACCAGCGCTGGGTCGGGGTCCTCTTTGAGTGTAAAACCCTCGGAGAGGGGAGTTTAACTCCGCCGTGCCCCCGTTTCACCGCTGCCCCTCCCCTTCCTGGTGAGTGCCAGACACTTGTCAGGGAGAAGCTCCCGTTTGGGGGAGCCCCTGGATCCTCCCGTGAGCTGAGTAGGGCTCCCCAGGGATGGATTCACCAGCCGGGATCCCTGGAATGAGCCAACCTGGCCGTGCCCCGGCTCCGGAGCCCACCCAGCCCTGCTGCTCTCCCCACTGCCGATTTTGCCACACTCAGGGAGCACCAAGACCCCCCCAAAACGAAGGCTCCCAGACGGAGAGACCGCAGCAAAGTGTCGGTGCTGGGAGGGACGGGGAGAGCACGCAGGAGGAGGGGAGGTGGCAGCGCTGGGGAAGGGGGGGGGAATGAATCATTCCGAGGGAGCCAGATTTCCATTATTCCCCCTGCTGGAAAATTAAAGGCTGCTCCGAGTTTGCATCCCAAATGTGATTGCTCTGGGCTCTCTGCCTCGGAAGGCACGTACCTGTCTCAGCAGCCGGCCCTGGCGGGCTCAGGGTCCATGCTGGCTACCTGGCAGCGGGCTCTGCCTTCTGTTCCCGCTGAGCAGCATCTCTGCTCTGCACACCGAGCGAGTTAAAAGCTGCAACTTAAGGGCTCGAGGCGGGGTGGAGGTGGACGCACCCGCTGAGCACGAAAAGCAGCCATTGGCTCTGCCTCGCCGGCTGCTCTGCCGCTGGGTTGGGCTGAACATGTGTCATCCTTCCCCTCGGCTCCCCGGCGCTGGCCGGGCCCGCTCGGGGCCAGCGAGGAGGGGAAGGAGGCGCGGGGTTGAGAGGGGTGACCCTGGGGAAAGAGGAGCGGGGTGAGGGGGATAAGTCCTGGGAAGGAGCGGCGTTATTGAGGGGACAACCCTCGGGAGGGAGGGATGTTACTGAGGGGGATAAATCCTGGGGTAGGAGCGGCGTTATTGAGGGGGGATAACCCTGGGCAAGGAGGCGTGGGGTTGATGTGGGATAAATCCTGGGAAGGAGTCGCGTTATTGAGGGGGATAAATCCTGGGACGGGAGCGGCGTTATTGAGGGGGAATAATTCCGGGGAAGTTGTTGTTTTACCCCGGGGTGATGAACCCCAGGGAAGGGAGAACTGTTATCCCGGAGGCATGAACCCCGGGGAAAGGAGTCCTGTTATCCCGGGGGGCTGAACTCCACGGGAAACAGTCGCTTCACGACGGGGGCTGACTCCCCCCGCAGTCCGGAGCGCACCTGCCCCGGGCAGATGCGGACGCCGCTCCCGACGCTCCGCTCCCTCCCGGGAACCGCACGGCATATGGTGCCTGAGTTTTAATTTCCTCGGCACGGCGGCTCGTGTGGCGACTGGCAGGTTCCTCACGGCGCTCCAGCAGGCCTTTCATTAACCCCCGGTAGGTCCCGGCGTGCCAAGTGTCCGTATGGGCTGAACAAAGAGCTTCCCGATCCCACCGCTCCCGACTTCCTGCTCATTAACGGGGAGCGCTTCGCTTGAGCCCCGGCCAGGAGAGCGGGACCTGAGTCCTGCCTGCCTTTAAAGCTGCCTCTTCCCGCGTTGTGGCGGCTGAGATCCCGGGAAGAGGAGCCCGGCTATCCCTTTTTCAAACCCTGCCTACCCGTTACCTGGCAGGATTCGCCGAGTGAAATGTTTCAACCAGCAGCGACGGGAGAATCCAGGTTTTCCGCAGAGCTGCCCTCCCGGGCTCCCTGCAAACACGGGTGGAGCGGCAGGTTTCACTGGGAAAGCTTCCACTGCAGCCAACCCCACTTTTCCTGTGAAATTTGAGGTCCTTTATTCCATGAGAAATCAGCGCACCCCTCTGACAGTTCCCCGCGGCATTACAGGGAGTGTCTGGGGCATTCCCGACAGCACACACTGTGCTCGCAGGGCTGCTTATCCTCCTGCGTTAACTCCCTATTCCTCACGGGAATTCCTTTCACCCCACGCGCTCTCCAAGCCGCGGCTGGGCCGGGGATGGTGTGAGCACAAACGGGATACGAGCAGCCTGGCGGTGCCCTCTGGAAGGGTTCTGTGACAGCCGGGGTGTCACTTCAGCGCGGGATCCTCGCAGGAGCAGCGAGGGGGGAGCCCCTCAGGTGGGCTGTGGTCGGTGGGAGGTTGTGGGGAGCAGCTGCTCCTCGGGGAGGATGTGTGGGCGCTTCCCAGCTCGGATCCCGCTCTGCGGCATCCTCAGGGCGCTCTGCTCCTTCCCTGGCATTAGAGGGAACAATCCCGGTGGGTTTCTGCAGATAAAGGGCCTGAAATGGGTTTGCCATCTTCACGGGCTTGGGTTTTTAACAGAAGCAGAAACTGCTAAAAATGTAGTAGGCTTATGTGACAAAACAAAGCTGAGTCTTGCTCAGAGAACCCCACTCACCTCTGCTTGGGCACACAGGGGATCCTTGGGACAGCAGATTCCATCAGGGAATTCCTTCTGCTAATTTCGTGTGGCTGCCCCATCCCTGGAAGTGTCCAAGGCCAGGCTGGACGGGGCTTGGAGCAACCTGGGACAGTGGGAGATGTCCCTGCTCATGCAGGGGTGGCACTGGATGGGCTTTAACATCGCTTCCATCCCAAACCATCCTGGGGTTCTGGGATTCCATGAAACCTCCCTGTCCTGCCGGACCTGTGTGAGAGCTGACGGCGTTTTCCTGGAGTGGTGGAGATCCGGAATCTCCCGCCGTGGAGCAGAAGAGCCTTTCCCAGCAGTTCCGACTGCGCTGGTGGCAGCATCGGGACGGGGATCCCCGCGGGGCTGTGAACCCTCTCCCTGCAGCATTTCGGGTGGAGTCCTGAATGCCACACGGTGCCTGGCGCTTCCCAAAGTGTGCCCGAGGCTTTTCCACTCTGTCCCCGCCCCAGCTGGCCGCACAGGCGGATTTTGTGGGGGCAGCAGCAGTGGCGGTTCTGTCCCCTGGCACAGCGGGTCCGGCAGCTCCGGCTGAGCTCTGCCAGCACTCGTGTGCTGGGAGGACTGGGAGGATTGGGTTTGGACAGACCACGGGCTCCTCCAGCTCCTCCTCGGCCCTGGGGACGGCCCGTGCTTATCCCGCGGGATGCGCCAGCACTGGTCCCGGGATCAGCAGCACCCAGAGCCGAGAGGGGCACTGCGCACCCCTGGGTGACCGCGGAGGGTGGCACGGCCGCGGCGGTGCCTGGCAGGCGCTTCTCCAGAGGGCCACGAGGTGGAAGCATTTTCCAAAAACTGCCGCGAGCTCCGCGGGGCTGGGGACGAGCTGAGCGTGCCCGGAGCAGGGGACAGGGCAGGCGGGGAGCTGGGGGGTGGCCGTGGGTGGAGGAAAGAGCTGGGGATGGACCAAGGAGGGACACAGGGAGAAAGCTCCTTCTCCAGGAAAAGGCTGCTGCAGCTCTCCATGATGTGAACTGCCCGATATCCAGGGGAAATGTCCCGTGTCCTGCTCCTCGAGCACAGGCAGGAGCACAGGGATGGTTCCATGCTCTGTGCAGGGGCTGCCCCGTGCCATCTGTAACCTCTGGACCCCAGATATCCTGGAGGGATCATAAAACCGTGGGATATCCTGAGCTGGAAGGGACCCACAGGGATCATGGATCCAGCTCCTGGCCCTGCACAGACACCCCAAAATCCCACCCTGGGCATCCCTGGGAGCGCTACCCAAATGTTCCCGGAGCTCTGGGCTTGTGCCCATTCCCTGGGGAGCGTGGGCAGTGCCCAGCACCCTCTGGGGGAAGAACTTTGAACCTTTTCCTGATTATCCAGCCTATCCCGCTCCCCTTCCCGACACAGCTCCACATGACTGGGTTCCCCTTTTCCCTCCCCTAAACAGAATTCCTGAACACTGGGATGTGGCAGCTCCGTGCAGCTTTCCCAGGAGGGCCAGCACAGGTAACCAGGTGCTCCCTATGGATCTGTGATCCTGGCAGGACCCTCCTGTGCCTGTTTGGGATCACCTGAGCTTCCCTGCAGGCTCAGGTACCACAGCTGGGACAGGACTTGTCCCTTGGCACAGTGACACGCTCAGCGCTTGTCCCTCATGCCCGACACGAGCTCAGGGTGCTGAGTCACGGCCGATTGTCCCTTATCACTCCCAGACACCGCCGGGCAGGGATGGATCCAGGCTCCATCCAGCCTGGAACGTGTCTGAGCTCACGGGAGATGAGAGAGCTTGGCCACGGCCACCCAGGCTCTGGCACAAAGCGGGGTGGGGACAGAGATCCCATCAATGTCACCCTTTAAGGCCATCAGGCTGTGTGAGGGTGCTCTGCTCTCCTGTAAAACCACATTTCCCTGGAATATTTCATGAGGGAGGCACGCAGAGGATAAAGGAGTTGGCAGCAATGAGACAGAACCAAGATTCACCTCTGTGAAAGGCTCCTGTCCAGTGCTCTGGGGACACAGTCCTAGTCCCTTCACCTCTTCTCTGCCTCAGTGACAGCTGAATTGGACATTTCCTTGCTGGCTGCAGGTGTGGAGGGGTTAAAAACGTTAAAAAACAGGGAAAAAAACATCTATAGAGGTAGCAAAATGGGGACTGCACCCCTGCGAGAGGCAATCCCACAGCCAGGAGGCTGCCAGATGTTTGGAGAGGGGGTTAAAACATCCCCAGCTTCCAGGCAGGAGCAAATTCCTTGGCTGGCTCTGCTCCAGCCCCAGCTCCCAGCAGCTCCAGCATCCCCGTGTGTGACAGGGACATGTGCAGGCCCAGCTGGGAATGCAGGAACGCCCTGATATTCAGCCTCCCCTGCCCGTGTTTGCTGAGGAAACAGCTAAAAATAAGCCAGTGATACCCAAGGGGCTTCTGAGGAGCACTCAAGGCAGCAAGGGAAGGCCGGGTACAGAACTGGTATTTTCCTCTCCACCGAAGTGGTTCTGTGGACTTTATTCCTGACTGGAAGCAGCAGGAGCAGCAGGGCAGGATCAGGCTGAGGGCCTGGATGGTGCTGGGCCTGTCCACAGAGCTCTCAGCATCCCTCAGGAGGAGCCCTGAGCCTCTGCCAGCCGGGAGAACTCACTGGGAAGGTTTATCTGAGCCTGGCAGGGAGGAAAGGAGGTGTCAGGGAGAGACTCAACCTGCAACTAAAGCACTTTTTGGGTGGGAAATCGCAGAGTTAATGAAGTAATCAACGCAGTCAGCAAGGAAGAGGCTCCTCTAGAGCTTCTCCCCAGACAGGGAGCTGGGCACTGGTGGCTTCCCCTGGGCAGCTGCTTCAGCACCAGTTGAAACAAATTCTGACCACCCTGAGAGCTCATTTTCCCCTCCCTGCCCAGCCCGAGCAGCACCTGAGCCTTGTGCTGTCCCTGGGACTCCGAGGCTTTTCCCTTGGCCGCTGCCAGCCCTGCCAGGCTATGCCAGCTCCTACCTCCAGGAATTCCTCTGCCCTTTGCCACTGTCACGCCGTGTTTGCTCGTGGGGATGGAGGGTCAAGGTCCTCTCCTGCTCCAGTCGGTTTTGTTGGTGTTTTCTGGGGGAGAGAAGCAGCACAGAGCAGCCTGTGAGTGTTTTCTGAGGAGGGAAGAGGCTGAAGCAGCGTTTGGGTTCCCCTAAATCCTGCTGCGATGAGACCAGGAGCGACCCCGAGGCTCACAGACCCTCAGGAGCTCAGGGAAGAGGAACCGCGGGGTCCCTGCGGTGCCATTGGTGCTTTGACCACACTCACCGTGTTTCGGTCACCTCCCCCCGCCCCCAGCTCCCAGCTGGGAGTGTTTTGGGGCTGTTGTCGCCGCACCCAGCCCCGGCAGCGTCCCCAGAGGGAAGGACACAGCGCGCACAGCGAGCGGCAGCTGCGGGAGAGAGGTTTTCCCTCTTCCCAGCCGACTCCGCAGCCATCTGCTCCAGTTCCCTAATTATCCCGGCAGAGGTGGGGGATGTCAGACGGGACGGGAGGCGTGCGGGGGGAACAGCAGCTCCAGCAGCCTCGACAGCCCCGCGGGGGCTGCAGGAGCTCGCAGCCAGCACAGCTCGGCTGGCACGGGAGTGAAGGCGGGACTGTGTCCGCTCCGCTCCCAGCTCGGCTAAGCGCCTTTCCCGGCTCCATCCCTGCCGTTCCTGCCCTCCCAGGGATTTTTCCTCAGCGCTCCACCGTTCCTGTGTCCAGCCCTGCAGCTCAAGCCCGTCCTTGGCTCTCTCTTTTGGGAACGTTCTCACATTCATCATCCCTCTAATGCCCGCTGAAGCTTATGCCTGCATCAATGTTTTGGGAAGCCAGAGCTGGGCTGGATTCCTCGTTTGGGCTGAAAATAGCTGAACGGGCTGCGAGTCAAGCAGCAAATCCTGGCTGAGCATCCCGAGGCCGTGCGAGCCAGCAGTGGGGGAGTCCCTTCCTGGTGCCACCCAAGCTGTTCTGGCTGCACAGTGCCAGCCACTGCCACAGCTCCTCCTGCTCCACCCACCCACCCAGCCACGCATCCCTGTGCCCAAAGCCTCGGAAAAGTCCTAATTGTCCTCCAGCCAGACCTCCTACACCACAGGATTGCCTCCTGCTAACAGGGTCTTGCTGATTTGGGCTGGAAAACCCTTGTTTGATGTCTGTTCTGGGTGCTGCTGGTCCCAGTCCAAGCAGGGACTCCCAGTTTATGCCAGCAGGAAAGCACCAGGCCCTTCGCTGGTGTGTTCGGTGTGCCCTGGCAGGGAGAAGGATCAGCCGGGTTTGCTCGGACACGTTTCCCTGCAGAACTTTGCCCCCGGTGCCCGTTGCTCCCACGAGGAAGCAACTCCGAGCCCCGGGCGCGCTCCCTCAGCCCTTCCCCGCAGGGAGCACGCAGCGTTCAGCCTCTGGCTCACCCCGTGGCCCGCCTGGGAAGGGGAAGCTTGTCAGTGACTCAGTGGGAGAGATGGATTGTTCCCTGAAAAAACAGCTTATCTCTGGGGACAAGGGGACCGGGGACAAGGTTCGCTCACAGGAGCAAACTCTGGTTCCTTCTAAACCGCAGCGCTGGAAGCGGGGCCGGGGGGGGTTCAACCCCTGGTCATGCCTTAGGTTTTGACTTTTATATTTTTCAAATCCTGTACTGCTTAGTGTGTAGCTCTGAGGGTTCTTGTAGCCTGTTCACTTCTGCTCTCTGTGCCAGGCAGACACAACAAAGCTTCTCCAGGCCTGCTCTCCAAGGACACTCAGACCGTCCGAGGCCCAAAATGTGTAAACCAAAGACTCTAAAGGGGGGGTGAGCTTGGGGCTATTACATCATTAAACTGAAGCTTTAATTGGAGAATTAATCCTGATATGCAAATGGACCAAACCTATAAAAGTGTGAGGAACTCGTGACCTGTTGTCTGTCTTGGGGTCCATCTTGGCAATGGCCTCTGGCTCCCCAGGGTGTACCTTGAAGGCCTTTCCAATAAATACCGACCTTATTCCCTTATTCTGTCTAGTCTCTGTTTCTAGGAGGCCTCTTAAGGCATCACTGGGAAACAGCTGCTAAAACACCTGGAAACATCCAGGCAAAGACATTCCTGCAGGTCCCAGGGCTGGGTGACACTCAGAGATCTCAGGGGTCACAGCTCAGGTTCTATGTGTGCTGAGCTTCCCCTCTTTGGGAGGGGCACCACGCAGTGAAACGCCAAAAACAGAGGCCAGACCCTGCAGTGGCACCACGAGCAGGGCAAGGGAGGCTTTGGCACCTTCTGGGGCAGAACTTTAGGGATCTGTGGTGCTCTCTGCATTTTCCTGGCTTTCCCAGTGCAGCTCTGCACACCCACAGCAGGACCGTGGAGGAAAGACTGTGCAGGGTTTTTTTTTCACTTTCTTTTGCAATTTGGCAGCTCCTGGTTGCTAAGGGCCTGGGTGTCTGGCGTGGATTGGTGGAGTTGTTGTTATGGTGATGCTCCATGGGCAAAATTCAGAGGAGATGCTGCTGGATTCACCGTTTTGCAGTCAGCCTCATGGTTGCCATGGTCAGCAGGGCTGGGCGCTTTGGGGACAGGGATT
The DNA here is from genome assembly GCA_013399195.1 of Dicrurus megarhynchus. NCBI lineage: Eukaryota > Metazoa > Chordata > Aves > Passeriformes > Dicruridae > Dicrurus > Dicrurus megarhynchus. Next base: position 10,499 of record VXAD01000123.1, on the reverse strand, counting down.
TTGTGTCCCACAGCACTGAGAATTTTGACTCACTCAGTGATTTCCACTGAGTTTGGATTTAGGGTGACCGAGATTCACAGAAAGCCAATTCCAGTGTGGGACAAGAGCAGCCTGCAGTGATCTGGGCTTGGAGATCTGCAAGGAGACCCTGAGGAGCTCCCTCAGCTCTGGGATATCTGAACTCGTCCCCATTTCTCCTGTTCCTCAGTTCACCCCCCTGTAAAATGGGAATCACAATATTCCTTCTGTCCTGCCCGTTTTGGGAGTGACAGGATGAGGGGAATGGGTTCAGACTGAAAGAGGGGAAATTTAGGTTGGATGGATGGAAAAAATCCTTCCCCGTGAGGGTGGGGAGGCCCTGGCAGGGGTTGCCCAGAGAAGCTGTGGCTGCCCCATGCCTGGAAGTGCCCAAGGCCAGGCTGGACAGGGCTTGGAGCAACCTGGGATAGTGGGAGGTGGAATTTTAGATGAGATGATCTTTAAGGTCCTTTCCAACCCAAACCATTTCATGACTGACATTTCTAGTGAGCCCACTAGAGGTGTAACTGGGGGGGTTGCTGTTAAATCAGGGTGTCCCACCCCTGGTGAGCCCTGCACTGGGGTGTGACACCGCCCTCCCAGCGACACCACCGGGCGCGTTTGCCCTCTCCAGCACGCGGCTCCCGCCGTGGCAGGCTGGGCACTGCAGCGTGGCCCCATTTCCCAGCTCTCCTCGATTTGGCAGCCAGCTTTCACCCCAGCCCTGGGACTGCTGCTGAATCGCAGCGCTGCTCTCCAGGCAATGATTTCCACATGCCTGCGTGTGCACCGGGGGGAGCGGCCAGGCCAGGGCAGCAGCAGCAGCAGCAGGAGGAGGAGGAGGAGGCATTGAACACATTTTTCTTTCCATGACTCACTGCCCGCACTCCCATTGAGTGGCAGGGCAGTGGGGAAGGGATGCAGTGACTGTGAAATGCTCCCTGCAGAGCCCCAGAGCCGCCGGCTCTCCTCGGGAGCAGCACACATGTGAGGCCATGTGAGCCGAGCACTGGGGGAAACGTGCCCAGCAGCTGCTGAGGGCTCGGCACGGCGGCTCTGCATCCTCAGCAGGAAAGCAGGTGAATGTGAACTCCCCCGGAGCTGACCTGCGCTTCCTGCAGGAGTCAGGCATGTTCCTGTTGCTGATCCTCCACAGCTCCAGTCTGAGCTGTCAGGTTTAATCCACTCTCTGCCTTTGCTGGCAATGCCAGGGCTCTTCTGGGCTGCAGAGCGCAGCTCTGGAGCTCTCCCCAGGGACACTGCGGTGCCTGCTGGGTAGAGCTCGGTTAGGAGGTCGGATCTTTCTTAACTGGTTCTTACTGGGCCTGCTGTGTCATTGCTGGTGGGTTTGATCTTCCCTGCAGCCTAGGGATGGTGCAGGTGAGCTCCTGCCTCTCTGTGTGCTGTGGGACGAGTGGCAGGGCTGCCCCCCACTCTGGGGACAGGTATTCCATGGGAGCCAGCAGCTGGCAGCCAAAATTAGGTGTTCTTACAGCAAAAATCCGGTGCTTTTACAGCAAAGGACGCTTGGCATGGCTGTAGCGGGGCTGCTCCCTCCCGCTGTGACACATTTGGACGCTGCTGTCACCTCTGCTCAGCCTGAGCTGCTCTGCTCTCCTCCTGAGGCAGCTCTGCCAGGCTGTCCCTGCTCCCCAGGCTGCCCCGGGCTCTGTCCCCCTCCCTGCTGTCCCAAACCCGGCACCCGGCGCTGGCTGCGGTGTCCCCAGCGGGGCCTCACCATGTGAGGGAGAAGCAGAGGATTTAATGTGCCTGGCCAGGAGCCACGCAGGGAGCGGGAGCGTGCCTGGGGCAGGCACAGTTTCACAGGGCAGGCACTGCCTGGGCTCCAGCTCCATGCCAGCCGCTCAGAATTCCCAAATCCCTGTCCTCAGACAGCTCGCCACAGGGACAAGGGGAGCACAGTGACGTGAGACCGGGGCTGGCATTGCTGTGCTGCTTCCTCACCTTCCTCGTGTCCCTCTCGCATCCCTGCAGTGGCGTTTGGTGGCAGGGAAGGTTCTGGAGAGGAGAAGCCCTGGGAAAGCCCTCGGGGTTTGATTGGGATGCTGCTCAGGGTGCTGCAGCATTCCCTGGTGCTCCTGACAGTCTCTCCCACCCGCAGCATGGGGAGCACAGGAGCCACTTCACCCTGGATTTGGGAAGGAGCGCAGCTCAGCAGCTCCTGGGGGTGTCTGGGGGTGCTGGTTCGGGTGGGTGATGTCCTGGTGTGGAGCAGAAACAGGATTGCTCCTCTGGATCACAACAAAGGGGAAAAAACAACCCCAGAACACGAAGTAGTTGTAGAAAAAAACTCACAAAAAACCCCACAAAAAACCCGCAGCCGTTTTGTCTGCCCTGCGCTCAGCCGTTCCGCTGGCATGTTTGGAAAATGCCCCGAGCCTCTGCCTTGCAAATTCACTGCGGGATCGCAGAGGCGTCTCGGGTGGGTGCCGGGCTCAACCCCGGCGACCTCAGAGCACACAAGAAGCGTCAAGGGACGCTTTGCTTTGGGATCTCACGGGTGGGACGGCCCCAGCCCCATTAACAGCCTCGTTATCCCCCCTCAGACATGCCCCGCTCCCGCCCCCCATGCTGGGATCATCCATCACACCCCGCTCCCTCCCCTCCTCTCCCCTCTTTGAACACGCCCGGCCCGGGATCCCTGCTGGCTGCAGCAGCTGGGTGCTTTCCCTCTGCACATCCTCCTCCTCCTCCAGAGCCGTCCCTGTCAGATTCCACAGCAACCCCCGGCACACTGGTGGCTGTAATTTATGTTTATGAGGAATGTTCTGCACCAGCGAGCAGCTGGTGTGACACAACCACCGAGCTCGTGGCTCTGTCCCCCAACTGCTGCAACATTCCTGCCCTTTGCACGCCGCATTCTCTTCATGGTTTCTCTGAAGCTCCAGTTTGGGGCCTTCTCCTTAATTTGCCAGAGCTTTTCCTGGGAATCTCTTTTCCTTTCTGTTTCAAGGTGGGTTTGCAGAGCCAAGTGGTCTCGGAGCTGTGGCATGGGGGGTGTGGCAGCAGTTGTTGGAGCTGCACTGAGCTGGGAATGACACAGAAATGCTTGAGACATCTCCCTCCCAGGTGACATCTCCCCTCTAAACAGAGGAGACAGGTGAATATGGAAGTCAGAGCCATGCCAGAGCCTGGGATGTGGAGAAAAAAAACCCCACAAAAGCTGCCCATTTCTGCAGCCAGCAGCAGGAAGGGAGCGTGATGGACACTCACAGGGAGCTGACTGTGCAGCCCACATGACCAGGTACTCATTGACCAGCGGTGAGGGGAGGGCAGGAGTCCACAGGAGCCAGGAGCCAGCTTGGACGTCACACCACAGCCCTGGACATCACACCACAGCCCTGGACATCACACCCTGGACATCACACCACAGCCCTGGACATCACACCCTGCACATCACATCACCCCTGGGTCCCCCAATTTGCTGCTCCTCTCTGAGCAAAGGATGCAAATCCCCATGAGACGCAGGTGACAAACAAGCCGCTTGCCCTGTGTCACCAAGGACAGCATCTCACCCCTGCTGCAAAGCCACCACGTCCCCACTGGGTCACTGTGCTTCAGTCCTGAACCCCCCCACCTGTGCCTGGAGGGGCGGTTCCATTTCAGAGCCCGCTGGTTCAGCTCCTGTTCTCACTGAGGAGCTGCTGTTGAAGCTTTTACCCCACTCCCAGAGCGCTCAGACATTGCTGAGGGCCTCAGGGGCGTTGCCCCAGGACAGGCTAAAGTGGCCAAAGGAGATGGATCCCGCTAGAACATCCCTTTCCTCCACCGGGGCTCATCTCTGACGCTTCTGCTGTGCCATCTGGGAAGCACTTCCCCGCTCCTCGAGGTGTCTCCCCACCAGCCTGGTGGTTCTAAGATAAGAAATGAGAGTCAGCAAGTCCAGCGAGACTCCTACGTTTGAAATGGAAAAGGGGGAAAAAGAGTTCTGGCAGCAGCAGAACCGAGGAAGCCCAAAATTGCGTCTCCTGGCCATTTTTCTTGTGGAATCTCCATGTCTGGAAAGGACACCCTAAATGCTTCCCCCAGTAGGATTTTCCCCCTCAGGAACTTGTGTCCCCTTCCCTCCTCCTTGCCAGCCCTGCTGTGTCCTCCGTATTCCCACTCTGGAACTCTCTGGAGATGGATTCTGTGCCTTCCCTGCCCAGGTTTCCCCCCGCCCTTCCCCATCACCTCAAACTGCCTGCACATCCCCCAGATTTCGGCATGATACCCGCTAATTACAAAAACTCTGCCGACAGACAGGGCGGTGTGTGGAGGGAAGGCGAGGATTAATATAGCTGAGAATATAAGAAATTAATTACTTTCAGGCAGACAATGTTGGCACCTCCAGTCAGCCTGATTTATTTCCATGGCTGCTCTATTTTTGGCGAACCCAGAGCGTTTGACTAAATATAAGACAACAAGTAGCTGGAATGGGTGGCGGAGCCGGTGCTAAATCCGCATCCCCGAGAGGCTGAAATCCCCACGGCTGCTGGTCCCGGTGTCAGGGCTGCCCCGGCTCTCACGCATCTGCCGAGAGCCTCAAGGACGAGCAGCAAGAGCCGCAGGAGGAACTCCCGTGTGCGCGGCCGGGATCGCTCTGTGTGTGTTTGTTTGTGTGTTCTGTGTCCGCCGTGCGCGGCTCCCGCCCGGAGCAGCGGGGCCGAGCGGGCTCCTTATCCCGGGGCTGCGGCGGGGAGGAGCCAGCGCCGCACGGAGCCGAGCGCCGGCAGCGCTCCCGCACCGCCCCCGGCTCCGCTGCGACTGCCCCTGCTCCCGTACCGGCACCGCTCCAACTCCCCCGGCTCCGCTCCGACTCCCCCGGCACCGGCACCTCTCCACCCCTCTCCTGCTCCAGCACCGGCCCCGCTCCACCCCTCTCCTGCTCCGGCACCGGCTCCAGCACCGGCCCCACTCGGGCGCCGGTACCGCTGCAGCCGCTCTCCGGTCCCGGCCCGCTCCGCTCGCAGCCCGGCCCCGTTCCCGGAGCGGCCCCGCGGTCCCGCAGCACCGCCCCTGCTCTGCCCCGCAGCAGGAAGGAGGAAGGGACACGGCAGAAGGGAGAGCGACCTGCTCGGCGGCCGGTGAGTGCCGGGGTGACCCCGCCGAGGGCCGGGGAGCCCTGTCCGCCCCCCCAGCCCCTCCGGCCGGCAGCACTCGGGGGGCCACGGCCGCTGCCTTTGGGACTGGCGGGGCAGAAAGTGCGAGGGGAGGGGAGAGCTGAAGTTGGAGGTACGGGGAGGGAGGGTTCAGCTCGGTACGAATTTCTGCCTTGGTGTTCCCTGGTGCGGGAGATTCCTGCGCGTTTGGTCCTAAACATTCTTTAGGGAGCCCAGGTCAACCCCAGTACTGGACTTTGACAGGCACCCCTGGCGTGGATCCCACCGCGTGTGAAGGGCCTGGGGGACCCTTCCAGTGTGGAAGTCCCCGGGGGTGACACCCAGGGTCTGTCCGGAGGGAGCCCTGCCCCGGGCTGGAAGCTCGGCATTCCCCTGGCGCTGCAGTTTTCCGTGGCTGTCACAATCAGCTGCATCTCTCCAGCGCTGCCTGTTGCTGTGACAAGTTCCCGGGGCTGTGCCCGGGGGAATGTGGCCCCCTCCTTGTCCCCAGACAGCCTCCGTGGGAGCTGCCCTCCCTGCCATGCCAGCCTGAAAAGCTTTAAGAGCCTCATCTCTCCGTGAAAGCAACCTGGGCTGAGCGCGTTGGCACAATGGTGGCATCAGCTCCGAGAGGAGGAAAGAATCAGGGTCAGGCCTGGGGCTGCTGGCGCTGGGTTTTGTGCTGTGCATCAAGGAAATGAGCAGTGCAATGTGATGTGTGCTGCGTGTGCCCGGCTGGGCGAAGGTGCCTGAAGGGGGGAAAGGCTTTGAACAAGCATCAGGCAGAAAGTTGGAGCCTCTGGATGAGGTTTGTGAAAGGGCTGGAGCCGTCAGACAGGGCCCTACGAGGAACCAGGATTAATTAATTCTCTCCTCTGTGGTGGTGGGGCAGATCTGGGGTGTGGTTCTGGGATGTAGCAGCACATGGGGCTGAAATGTGGTGAATGCAAGCAGAGTCCTGTTTCGCAGCCTCACGAGGCTCTGACGGGGCCTGTGGGCCAGGGGAGAGGTCGTGAAAAGCAGTTCCCATGATCCCAAAGAGATTCCCTTCAGGAACCGGCCATTAGGTAATGGTCAGTCCGTGTCAGCGGGCACACACGGGTGGCACAGGGATCTCAGAGTGCATTCGTGGTGTGGAGCATCCTCTCCTCCCCAGAAAAAGGTGGGAGGTGATGTCCAAGTGTCCCAGGAGGAAGAAGAAGGAATGGGAAGGCACCTGGCTCACCCCATCCATGGAACTCCCTCAGCGTGTGAGGCATCCAGCTCAGAGTTTGCTGATTTTCTCTGTCATGCCAGAAGATTTCTGAGCAAGTTTTGGTGTCCGTGCTCCAGGCAGGACCATTCTGAGGGCAGGGCCTGCAGATCTGTTCCCAAGTTCCCAGGCTTACTCACTCATGCTGGAAAATATCGGTACCACATCCAAATGGGAGCAGCTAATAAATGAGTAGTGGAACAACCTCGCCAGCAATCCTGGGAGTTCCTCCTCTCTCATCCTGCTGGAACAGAAAGAGAGAAAAAATTACAACTAATCAGGGCTCTGGAGATCTCCCCCTGTCCACGGCCTTGCCACGGATTCTGCCTGGCCTTGGCCACGTCACCGCCGTGTCCCCGTGTCTGAGTTCCCCCATCTGTTAACTCCTGACCTTGCTTTGTTCTCCGGGCTTTGCTCCCCGAGCGCCGCAGAGCTTTGGGATGCTGGCAGGGATGGGAAGCACTGAAATCCTCATCTCCGTGCCGTGAAGGACCCTCTCACTGAAGCAGCTCTTTTTGGTGCCCTGAATGGACCCTTCCGAGAGGCTGCGCTGGTGACACAGTGACCGAGGGAGGTGACGGTGTCACAGCTCATGGTTACAGGTGGCTGAAGTGCAGTTGGCTGCTTTTTATTGGCTTCCAAACGAGCCGCTTTAAATCTCGAGCTGCTGCCTCTCGTGTGTGTTCCTTGCCAGTATCACTTGTCCCTCGGGGACGGGCTGAGGTACAGAGGGTGCTGCAGGGGACAGATTTTGCTGGCCCTCGCTGGCACTGGATCCAGAGCAGGCAGGTGAGAGCAGCTGCGTTTGCACAGGGTAAAATACAGAGGCAAGATGGTGCTACAGGGAGCGCAGCTGAGTTTTCATCTCCCAAATCCATGAGGATCCCTCTGTCCTCCCTGTCCCACCACCTGGTCAGGCAGAACCCTGCGTGTCCACTCTCCGTATGCATTAAAATATCCACGTTGCAGTTTGCACTGCGTCCATCCCCTCGGTCCGGCCTTCTGGAGAGAAATGAATGTTTGGTCAGTCCCTGTAAACCCTGGGACATTCCTCTGGCTTCCACACAGACCTGAGGTTTGGGCCAGGAGGGCTGAGAATCTCCAGAAGAGCTGGGATTTGTGTGTTTGGAGTCGTGTCCAAGAAGAGTAAGAGTTTCCAAGAGGGCTTATGCTCAGTAGGAGCCTCCCAAATTCTCCTTCCATCCTCAAGGAAATTGAGGCAGCTTCTCCAGGCAGCAGGATGGGGGAACTTGGCTCAGCTCAGAGGAGATCCCAAGCCTGGAGCGAGCTCTGCTCTGTGTAATTCATGTGCTGACACCCCCAAAGCTCAGCTCTGCTGGGCTGGGTTGATTCTGTGCAGGCAGGAGAGCAGTGAGAGGGCTCTGTTTGGACAGGGCCCTTTGCTGCCAGTGAACCCTGTCCGGGCAGAGTTCTGCCCTGCTGGGTTTGCTCTCCTCTAAATCCACTGGCTCCTGCTGTTTGTCCAGGGAAACCTGATGGCAGGAAGCAGCCCGTTGATGGATGTGGCCCAGATCCCAATCTGGTGAACAATTAACTTCGAGGAGTCGCTCTGTAATCAGCCGGAGCATCTTTTTGCCCTCTCTTCCTGCTCCCAATCTCCCAGCCGAGGGCTCTTTCCGAGGCAGCGTTTCGCCCGCAGCCAGTGCTGCTCATCTGCTGCTTGTTTGCTCAGTCGCTTCCAATCTCTGGCTCCTATCTCTTGTCTGGCTGGAAAAGAAACTGCTGGGGGATTATTTTCGAGCCATGGAGTAGTGCCGGGAAGCCCTGCGAGAGGGCTGGGGTTCGTCTGTGCTGCTGCCACCGCTGCCACCTCTCATCTGTCTGCTCGTCCTTCGCCTCCCTCCCTCCCCATAGCTCATTCCAACCCCAGCCTGCGACCTGTGTTCCCTTTCCTCCTGGCTTTCCCTGCTGGTTTAGGGATGAGCTCCCAGTTACAGCTGGATTTTCGCAGCCACCTTCCCCACTGGGGATTGTCCACATCTCTTCCTGCCCACTGGGCTGATCCCTGCTGGAAATCTGGGCATTCCTTCCCGCACCTGAGCAGCAGTTGGGCTCTCGTTGGAGCTCTGAATGCAGAGTGCAGCTCCAAGTGGAGGCAGGACCTGCGGGAATGCAGCTCAAGAAGCATAAGGATGCTCCAGGCTGTGGGGTACTCGCTCCAGCGAGTTGGAGCCCGCTGCCAGCACCAGCAATTCTGGCTTTGGTCGTGGCTTTTCCTCCAATTTTCTGCCGTCCCTGCCACCCCTGGGGTGCTGGGGGCAGAAATAATTTGGGAGGTGTTCAGAGGGGGATGTCTGAGCTGCTGTCTTCAAGGATTGCCGCTTTTTGGGATCCAGGAGCAGCTCAGACGGGACATTTTGGGGATCTCAGCTGGGTTTGCTTCCCTTTCCTCTCCCTCTGTGGGTTTAAACCAGAGACAATTCCTCGTTTCTCACTGTGAACCCTCCATCCCTGGGGCCTGCAGGCACTGCCACAACAAAAACCATCAACTGAGTGGCAAATTCCCGATCCAGAGCTGGCAGAGCCTGGTCCCTGCCACCTCTGCCGGCGCTGCAGGGACACCTGGATCAGCTGAGCTGCTGCTGTGATGCAGAGAGGGGGAAAACAGGGTGGAGCGGGGTTGGATTCACTGCCCTTTCCTGAGTGCTTGGGAAGGGAAAGCTGCTGTGGGCACCTGGAAGGGCACTGCTGATGAAGACACTCCAATTAATGGCATTTTCAGTTAATTATTTTGTTAGTTTCTAATTTTAAAATTGTTTTCCTTCTTAATTTCATTGACGACACCCAAACATTCCACCCTGGCACTGCCCTTGTCATCTCCATTTATTGGCTGGGAAACTGAGGCACGGACTTTATTCCTGGCATTGGGAAAATCCCATCACTGGCAGCTCTGGAGCTCAAACCTGAGGCCTAAAACTCTCTCCAGGACATGTTGATCTGAACCCAACAGCTCCTGTCTCGCTGTGCTCTGGGTTTTATGAATTTAATTCATCTTTTGGGCACCCTTTCAGTGTTTGCTCATGTTTTTATTATCGAACCCTCTCCACAAACCCCTTCCCTACCTTCCTTCCCCAATCCCTGAAATCCTCGGCCATTTCCTTTAGAACAACCCAAATTTTCCCAGCTGGAGTGGGGCAGGGCGCTGGGTTCGACCAGTTTTTTGTGGTGATTTTGCCTTGAATTGCTCCATTTAAAAGGAGAGGCTGCTGAAGCCGCCCGTAAACACCGAAACCTCTGAAGAAATCAAAGTGTGCCTTTTTTGGGAAGCAGGGAAACATTCCCAGCATTCCATTTATTTCTGCTCTTTCTCCATTTCCATTTTAATGGTTTATTTCCTATTTAATTATTCGGGCAGCGTTAATGTGCTGGTCACTCGGGGGTTGGAATTCTTGATCCCAGGAGGATTTATCCTCAAAGGACCCCCCAGTTTTTCCCTCTCTCCAGTTGCTCCCAGCACTTCCCACTCTCGGAGCTGTGGCTTTTTTTAGTTGCTAAATCTGACAAGGTTTGGGAACAGGAGCCGCGATTCTGCACTCGGGAACACGCACAGGAATATAAATTCAGCACTTCGGGGTTTGTTTTCCTGCATTCCAGCATGGAACATCACCTGGAGCTCGGATTGATGCCGTCCAGTGCTGGAATTATTGGGTGGAAAACCTTTTAGGTTGGCAGTTTATGGGCCAAGCCTGTGCTGAAGCAAATGTTGATCCACAGGGATCTTCAGGAGATCTCAGAAATTGAGATCCTGATCCAGTAGATCCATGAACAACAGAGCCAAGGAAATGGTGCTGCAGCAGTGGTTTGGAGGGAGGATCCAGGGTTTGAGGGGTGGGATCCAGAGTTTGAGAGGTGGGATCCAGGGTTTGGGTGTAGGTTTTGGGATCTGGTGGTAGGATCCAGACTTTGGAGCTAGATTCCAGGATTTGGATATAGGTTTCGGGATTTGGAGGCAGGATCCAGGGCTGGATCTTTTCCTGGCTGTGTCGTTGGCTGCTGATTTGACCCTGGGTGAGCCCCATCCCATCTTCAGATCTCCGATTTTCCCGTCCCTGTGGGAGGGGGGAAAACAGCCAAATTCACAGCGAGGCTGGGATGGGATGGGATGG